>CAUYLG010011117.1:0-66243 GCA_963573385.1 Cacajao melanocephalus | reverse complement strand
TCTAAGAGAATTAACTAAGAAATAGAAAACCAAATACCGCTTGTTTTCACTTACAAGTGGGAGCTGAACGATGGACACACATGGGCATAAAGATGGAAGCAGTAGACACCGAGGACTCCAAAAGTGGGGAGGGTGGGAGGGAGGTGAGAGTTGAAAAATTACATTGTTCAGTATTTGGGTAATAGGTACACTAGAAACCAAATCTTCATCAGTGTTCCATACTCATGTAACAAACAAGCAGACCCACTCCCTGAATCCAAAATAAAATAATAAATGATAAATTTAGAATCCCCCCCTCAAACTTTTTAAGATGTTTCTCCCCTCAAAGGTTTTGTATTCAGAAAAATCAATAAGTAAAGGAGAAAATTTCTTAATGAAGGATATTTAATTTTCACATGAAATTTTGATTTCAATAAGGGGGATATGCTTAAAAAGAGAGATTTTTTTTTAGGTGTCTTGAAAATCACAATTATTTTTTCATAAAGGACAAGTTGCAGTGACTCAATTTAATAATATTAGTAATATTGGCTGAGGTGGGCAGATCTCCTGAGGTCAGCAGTTTAAGACCAGCCTGGCCAGCATGGTGAAACCCCGTCTCTACTAAAAATATAAAAAATCAGCTGGGCATGGTGATATGTGCCTGTAATCCCAGCTACTTGGGAGGCTGAGAAAGGAAAATCGCTTGAACCTAGGAGGCAGAGGCTGCGGTGAGCTGAGATGATGCCGCTGCACTCCAGCCTGGGCAGCAGAGCGAGACTCTGTCTCAAAATAATAATAATAATAGTAATATCAACTATTATAACAATGAATATCGCTTATTGGACATTGACTATGGCCTAGCATTCATGCTTTAAATGTTTAAATTCATTTAATGCATCATAACAGTGAGATCCTGTGAATTAAGTATTTTAATTATTCGTGCTTAAAGATAGATAAGGAAACCAAGGCACGAAGCTAGTAAGAGCCATATATTGTGTGCCTGCTCTGTGCCAAGTTCCGTTCTGCTAGACACGATGGTTACAAGGATGACTTAGGTGGATCCCATGTCCTCATGGAGCTCATTGTCCAGTAGTGGAGAGTGAGGCCAGGAAGTAAATAAATTGTTTCTTTGTGTTGAACTGACCCCACCCTAGGGCCTTGGAGGACTCCAGAAGATTAGAGTAAGGGGAATCCTGAATGCACTTGTTCTCCCTTCAGGTGCTATTTACTAAAGAGTGGATACAGGGCATACTCATCAAATTCCACGAGAGACTGAGGGGACACTCAACTGCATTGCCACCTGTGTGGCTAAGGGAGCTGTGTCAGGCAGTGCTGTGGAGGGCAATTCACCTGCAGTACTACTGTTCTTATCCCACCATTGCCCCTGCTCTCCCTCTAATCCTGTCCTTAGTTTACAGGCTTTCTAACCAATTCTTTGCCTTCAATCTGGCCATTCATGATGTTATGAAGAGATGAGGTTGCTGAGGGCTAGAGACTTTTGTGTCTTAAGACTAGCTTCTTTCCATTCCTTGCAAGAGGGGACAAAGTGTATGTGTGTGTACGTAACTTTAGAACACGCTCCACCAAATAGTAACCTAGTCATGGACATTTCCATAGGGGATTCCAGCTGCCTTCTCCATTGGCCTCACTGGGAGCTCTTCAGGGCACTGGGATCCAAGGCATCTTGGCTTTTTTTTTTCCTGTTACTACTGCTTTGGGGTTTGTGCTGTTTCAATTTGCTGCCTTCTGGAAACTTTCCAGAGGTGCAGAGTCTCCATTTATTATAATCTTGCATTTTGTTATTTATATTAAGAAGCCTTTGGGTATGAGCAGCTGCAGATTAGCATTCATTATGCCTGCAATCTAATGCATCATTTTTAAGAGTTGGTTGCATATAATTTTCTTTGCACCAATATCAACATGTAAGGACCAAGGGGAGTGCCCTATAGCTACAGAAAATCCTTTTCTTTTGTTTCACTTCTTCCCTTCTGAGACAAGCATAGTATTGCTAGAGCCATTCTAAAGAGATATATTCACCAGTCCTGTAGATTTCTATAGATCTCTAGCTACTCAAAAGGAACAGTTCCCTCTTCTCAGTGCTGTATTTCTTCTGCCCCTTTAAAATGGCCAACTTTGACAAAACCCGATACTATAAAGCGATCAACAAACTTGATATTAGGAGTAGCAATTTCTTCTGAGAGGAGATTCAGTAAGTATATAGAAATCATGGCAAGGCTTAGCGATGCCTCAGAGCTCTTACTCTATTATCAGAGACACGATGAGGTAAGATTAGTGAAATAATAAATTCATCAAAAAGTATTTATGGAGTACCTACTCTGTAATAGACATTGTAACTGCACAAAAACATATAAAGCATGTTTCCTAATTTTAGAGAGACTAAAGTCAACTTGGATAATGCAAGATATATGCTGTGCAAAAGCAATCTAAGGCAGTGCAAGCTTGATGTTTTTGTAGAAATGAGAAATAGTGGAGTGGGCAAGGAAGCTTGAGCTATGCCTGGAGGGATGAATTGGCTTTTATGTGTGTGGAAGGAGGAGAAAGTCTTTTCAAATAAAAGAAACACTATGTGCATATCTTTGACTTCTCACACATTACTAATTAATTTATAGGTTGTCAATTAAATTTCTGCAATTCTACTTACCCCTTTATCACACTTCCAGTTTTATGTTTTGTTTTAATTTTTTCCCTGAGCTCAGACCCCTAGTATGTTCCAGGCAAGGTGGGATAAACTTGGATAGAAAACCTCAATTATCTTGTCTTGAAGAAACAGAGAACAGAATTCAGGGCATTTGCAGCAGCCAGAATTGAAGAATAGGGGGATTCCTGAAAGGAGAGAGCCAGAAAGGGGGAGCCTCACATTCTGTGTATAAATAAACTTTGCCCAAGTATCTGAGTCGCCTCTGAACTGTGCATTCAAGGGGCATACTTTAAGCACCCCAGCTATGGCATAAATAAAATAACAGAGTTATCAGTTACCTCCCACCAAAAAATTAATTGAGCTTTGAGTCTGAGTCCAGTTAAGATAATTGGTTACTAAAATAAAAAAATGTAAAACTCTTTGTGGAAACATAACTGATCTACAGTCTTAACAATACATTGCACACAGTGTTTAGAATACAATTCAAATTTGTGGACATAGGAAAAAAAGGAAAATGTGACAACCTGTATTCAATAGAAGGGGCAATCAATGGGGACTGAATCAGATACCAGCTTTAGGATATAAAGAGTTAAAGCTGCTATTATGACTATGTTCACAATGTAAAAGAAAATAAACTCATAGCAAATCAATGAGTAGAAAATTTCAGCAGAGAAAGAGAAACTATAAAGAAGAATAAAATTAAAATTTTAGAATAAAAACACAGTAAAGTAAAATTTTAGAATAAAAAATTTTACAGATAAGCTTAACAGCATATTGACTATGACAAGAGAAAGAAGAAAGTGCTAGTATATTTAAAGATAGAGCAACAGAAATTAGCCAGTTGAAAAAACTAGAGAAAAAAATGGTTTTAAAAAGAAAAAAAAGTCCCAGGGACCTGTGGAACAATAGCAAAATTCTAACATATATATAATTAGAATCTCAGGAGGGAAGAAAGTGAGCGCAGCAGAAATACTATTTGAATAAACTAAGACTAAAACATTTTCAAGTTTGGTAGAAACATAAATTCACAGATTTAAGAGGCTCCGAAAACTCTAAGGAGGATAAAGATCCCCCCAAAATCACACCTAGCACATTAATTCAAACTATTAAAAAACAAAGGTTAAGACAATTTTCAAAGCAATGAGAGAAAAGTTACAAAATACTTAGAGAAACATTGTAAAATGACTACAAATTTTCCTTAAAGTGCTGAAGGCAAAACCTGCCAACCAGAATTTATTTTAACAATATCCTTCTAAAATGAAGACAAAATAAAGATTGTTTATAGATAAACAAAACCGAAGAGAGTTTATCATGAGCAGATATATGTGACAAGAAATACTAAATGAAGTTGTTAAGGCCGAAAGAAAACTATCTTAGATATAAATCTGGATTTTCAAGAAGATACAAAGGGGGCCGGGTGCAGTGGCTTACACCTGTAATCCCAGCACTTTGGGAGGCTGAGGCGGGTGGATCACCAGGTCAGGAGTTCGTGATCAGCCTGACCAACATAGTGAAACCCCATCTCTACTAAAAATACAAAAATTAGCTGGGTGTGGTGGCGCATGCCTGTAATCTCAACTACTCAGGAGGCTGAGGCAGGAAAATTGCCTGAACCTGGGAGGCGGAGGTTGCAGTGAGCCAAGATTGTGCCAATGCACTACAGCCTGGGAGACAGAGTGAGACTTCATCTCAAAAAAAAAAAAAAAAAAAAAAAAAAAAAAATAAGATGCAAAGGGCATATAAAATGGTAAGCACAGCAGGAAATATACAAGTTTGATTTTTAATCTAAATTTTAAAAATACATATCACTAAGTGAAAATTATAATACTGTATTGTGGAGTTTATAATGTATGTGTATGTAGAGCATATGGCAATCAAAGCCCCCCAAAAAACAGAGAGTTGTAAATAGATTCATGTAATTGCTGAGTTCTTACATATTATACAACACAGTTCAATATTAAATCTAACTATGCTGTTAATAACTAAAGACATATTGTAATCTCTACCAACTACTGTAAAATGAAGAGGTAAAACCAAAAGAGCTTATGGACAAATAAAAATTGAATTTTAAAGTGAAAATAAATTTCAAAAAGTCTGTAAAGGAAAAAGAGAGAAACAAGAAACAGAAGTGTGAATAGGAATAATAATAATAAAGTGATAGATTGAAATCTAACTTATTAATATTTACATTAAGTGTAAATGGACTTTAAACACTCCAATTTAAAGTTAGAGATTATAAAAATAAATTTAAAAAGTAAGACACCACTATATGCTATCTACCAGAGATACACTTTAAATGTTAAGACAGAGATAATTTGAAGAAAAATGAATGAAAAAGGTGTGACTGACAAATAATCGGCATAAGAAAGTTAGTGACTATATTAATATCAAATAAAAAAGACGTTAGTATAGAATATTACCAGAGATGAAACAGCACATTTCATAATGACAAGAGGATGGACTCATACATAACACAATACATAACAATAGTAAAGGGTTATGCACCTAATAATGGAGCTTTAAAATAGATGAATATAATATTGATCAAATTAAAAGGAGATGTAGAAAAGTTCACAATTTTATATCACAATGTTAACAATCTTTTCTCAGTTATTGCTAGAATTACTTGACCAAAAAAAAATCTGCTAAAGATATAGAATTGCTTCAACAACACAATAAATTATTGTGATCAAATTAATATTCTCAGACCACTATACCTAACAACTATGTATATCATTTTTTTTAAGTGTACATGGTGTGTTCCCCAAGATAGACCATATGTTGGGTCATAAATCAAGAAAACATAAATATTTGGAAATTAACAAACAGATTTCTAAATAATCTATTTTCAAAGAAGAAATCACAGAGAACATTGGAAAACATAACTTAATGATAATAAAATACAATATGTTAAACTTTGCTAGTGGCTAAAGCACTGTCTAGAAGATAATTTATGACATTAAATGCCGCTATAGAAAAAGAAGGAAGGTATAATATTAATGACCTAATACTGCACCTTCAGAAGTTAAAAAAAGAGGAGCAAAGTAAACCCAAAATAAGTAGAAGGAAGGAAATAATGGATAAGAGCAGAAATCAATGAAAAAGAAAACTGACAAGCAGAAAATTAATAAAGGCCAAAGTTCATTGTATGAAGAAAACCAAGAAAATGGATAAACTTCAATTTAGACTTACGAAGAAGAAAAGAGAAAAAAAAAGCAAATTACCAAGATCAAAAATAAGAGTGGATATCATTGCAAGTTTTATATATAAAGTTGATCCTTAAAGAACATGAGGACCCCTATGCACAATTGAAAACTCACATGGAAGTTTTAACTCCCCCAAAACATAGCTACTAATAGCCTACTTTTGACCAGAAGCCCTACTGATAACATAAACAGTAGATTAGACTGGGCAATATAGTGAGACCCTGTCTAGAAAAATAGCTGGATGTGGTGGCCTGCTTTAGTCCTAGCGACTGGACACACTGGGATGGGAGGATTGCTTGAGCCCAAGAGTTCGGGTTACAGTGAGCTATGATCTCACCCCTGAACTCCAGCCTGGGCAACAGAGTGCTCTTGAAAAACAAAAACAAACAGTTGATTAATACACATTTTGTATGTTATATGCAGTACACATTGTATTCTTACAATAAAGTAAGCTAGAGAAAGTAAAATGTTATTAAGAAAATGATATGAAAGAGACAATATATTTACTATTTATTTTTTAAATTTTTATTTTACTTTAGGTTTGGGGATACATGTTCAGAATGTGCAGGTTTGTTGCATAGGTATACATGTGCCATGGTGGTTTGCTGAACCTATCATCTCATCATCTAGGTTTTAAGCCCCACATGCATTAGGTATTTGTTCTAATGCTCTCCCTCCCCTTGCCCTTCACCACTCAACAGGCCCCGGTGTGTCATATTTTCCTTCCTGTGTCCATGTGTTCTCATTGTTCTACTTCCACTTATGAGTGAGAACATGTAATGTTTGGTTTTCTGTTCCTGTGTTAGTTTGCTAAGAATGATGACTTCCAGCTTCATCCATGTCCCTGCAAAGGACATGAACTCATTCTTTTTTTTATGGCTGCATAGTATTTCATGGTGTATAAGTGCCACATTTTCTTTATCCAGTCTAACATTGGTGGGCATTTGGGTTAGTTCCAAGTATTTGCTATTGTAAATACTGCTTCAATAAACCTATGTGCACATGTGTCTTTATAGTAGAATGATTTATAATTCTTTGGGTATATACACAGTAAGGGATTGCTGGGTCAAATAGTATTTCTGGTTCTAGATCCCTGAGGAATCTCCACACTGTCTTCTACAATGGTTGAACTAATTTACACTCCCAACAACAGTGTAAAAGCATTCCTGTTTCTTCATAGCCTTGCCAGCATCTGTTGTTTCCTGACTTTTAATAATCACCATTCTAACTGCTGTGAGATGGTGTCTCATTGCTGTTTAGATTTGCATTGCTCTAATGACCAGTGGTGATGAGATTTTTATCATGTTTGTTGGCTGTATAAATGTCTTTTTTGAGAAGTGTCTGTTCATATCCTTTGCCCACTTTTTGATGGGGTTTATATTTTTCTTGTAAATTTCTTTAAGTTCCTTGTGTATTCTAGATGTTAGACCTTAGTCAGATGGGTAGCTTGCAAAAATTTTCTCCCATTCTGTAGGTTGCCTGTTCACTCTGATGATAGTTTCTTTTGCTGTGCAGAAGTTCTTTAGTTTGATTAAATCCCATTTGTCAATTTTGGCTTTTGTTGCAATTGCTTTTGGTGTTTTAGTCATGAAATCTCAGCCCATGTCTATGTCCTGAATGGTATTGCCTATATTTTCTTCTAGGGTTTTTATATTTTTGGGTTTCACATTTAAGTCTTTAATCCATCTTGAGTTAATGTTTGTATAAGGTGTAAGGAAGAGGTCCAGTTTCTTTTTTCTGCATATGGTTAGCCAGTTTTCCCAGCACCATTTCTTAAATAGGAAATCCTTTCCTCAATATTTACTATTTATCAAGTGGAAGTGGATTATCATAAAGGTCTTCATCCTCATCATCTTCACATTGAGTAGGCTGAAGAGGAAACAGAAAAAGGAGAGGGGTTGGTCTTGTGGTTACAGGGGTAGCAGAGGCAGAAGAAAATCCATTCTATAGTATAAGAGGGTGTAAGAGGATCCAGACAGCTCAACTATGAGTTCTCAAGGGTAAATTGTGTGTGTATGTATGTGTGTGTGTATGTGTGTGTGCATGTGTGTGTATATATATATGAGCAAATGTATATAAGTATATAAATAAATATGTATGTATAAATATATGGAAAAATATTACTATATAAATATATAAATATACATGTAAATATATAAAGTATATATATACACATGCACACGTATAAAATAAAGAAATATTATTAAAAACTTAAGGTTACTTAATTTAACAGCTTAGGTGAAAAAATAAATATTTTGGAAAATGCAGTTGCCAATGCTAACACAAAATGAAATAGAAAAACATAGTAATCCTTTATCTATTACAGAAATTATATTTATCATGCCACAAATAGAACTCCAGACTCAGATTGTTTCACCGATAACTTTTTTCAACATCTAAGGAAAAGATAATACCAGTTTTCATGAACTCTGTTAGGAAATAAACAGTAACTTTTACAGAGTATCTATACTGTCTGTGCTAAGAATGTCACACATATTTTCCAAATGTTCCTCTGAGAGAGGTCATATTCCATCCCTACTTTGTCAATGAGAACATAGGCTTCTGGAGGTTCACAAAATTGTCTCAGTTTGCATAGTTATTAAATGGAACAGACTAAACTTGATCTTGAGGAGCCTGACTCTCAATTATACTCAACAGAGGTGCCATAATGTTTCTCCTATTTGTTCACCATTGAGCTTTCTATAATATATATAGGTAGGCTAACTGTATATTCATTGAATAAATGAACATTGGGCCCAGGGGTAATATTTTGGCAAGGAAATATTTATTCTCATGACTTACAAAACAAGAAGAGAGTATGCCAAGAATGCCATACTCAACAAGAATCTTGGATCGTCTCTCATTGATAACTCTTGTTTCTTGGCATTTTAAAGCAATTTCTAGACTCCAGGCTTTTTTGTTTCTTGTACCTTACATGTTCTTTGCACTCCACTGGCTTAGCCAAAGGCTATAAAGATGTCTCCTATGCTTCCAGGATCGTCTGCCCCTACATGCTTCCCGCATCCTCACTTCATCTGGTCACGTGGGGGAGGCTGCACTTAAGCTCCTATTATTTGGAGTTTGATCATGGACAGGACTTGTGATGTCATAAGATGTAGCTCTTTACCAATTTGGTAAAGATAAGATTAGAAAATGCCGGTTATTAGAATAACAGATATTTTTACATGTTATTGCTTCAAAATCTATTTCTGGGAATCTCTTGCTGTTCCTGTGGGCCTTAAAAGTTGCAGCTACAACTCATTTACTCTGTGTTTATGTTACAGCAATAGAGGTGCCATGTGTCCACGAAATGGAAAAGCTGAAAAGTTGATGAGCTAAGCATGATGTTACTGAAAATGGAAAAATTGTAGAGTTCTGACTTAAAAAATGTATTTACTTACTTAGTTACTGAAACATTTAAAAGACACCATATCTTAAAGGAACTGTTACTTGAGAGTGGTTTTCAAGGATTTCCACTTTGTGTAAAAAAAATTATTTTTGGAGAGTGGCAAGTAATGCTTTTAATTTTAAAATAATTTTATTGAGGAATAATGTATGTATCATGAAATTTGTCTAATTTAAGTGAACAGTTATTTTTTGTACATTTACTCATTTGTGCAATGATGAACACAATCCAGTTTTATAACAGTTTCATTGCCCTGGCAAGATTCCCTATGACCATTTATAGTAAATTCCCATTTTCGCCCTAGCCCCAGGTAACCACTGATCTACTCTCTGTCTCTGTAGATTCATCTATTCAGGAAAATTAATGTAAATGGAATCATACAGGATGTGGTCCTTTCTGTCTAGTTCCTTTCATTTAGCATCACATTTTTGAGGTTCATCTGTGTTGTAGCGTGTATCACTATTCATTCCTTTCGTTATCACTGAATAATATTCCACATTACAAACACATTTTATCCATTTACCAGTTGATAGATATTTAGTTTTTTCCCATATTTGGCTATTATGAATAATTTCTTACACTAGAGTTTAACTTATTTGGTTCCCAGTCTCAAAGCCCAATGGAGCTCAAATATAAATTGAAATGTATGACTATGCACTAAATTTCAAAAAGGGATTTATCAGAAGTGAAAATATCTTCTACAATCAACACACATACACTGAGTACTTGTTATGTATTAAACATTATTTGATATTGTGGAGAATATAGTTAAGATAGAGATGGTTCCTATTCAAATGGAGCTTCTATTCTATTTGAGGGAGACAGAGCAAGACAGGGAAAGGAGAGAGAGAGAAAGGAAGGAAGGAAGGAAGGAAAGAAGGAAGGAAGGAAGGAAGGAGAGAAGGAAGGGAAAGAAAGAGAAAAAGGGAAAGGGAGTAATGACAAGTGTTATGGTAACAACGAAATTAATTAAAATTAATAAGTAAGTAGGTGACTACTTTAGATTTCGTGGCCAAGAAGGGCTCTTTGAAGAAGGATATTTGAGCTAAAGTCTGGATAATATAAACATGGCAGGATGGAATAATGAGGGTGCATGGTGGTATGGGTGGAGGAAAGAGTGTAAAGGCCCTAGAGCAAGAATGAGCTTGCCATGCTTGAAGAAAAGTAAGAAGGCTAGCAAGGCTGCAGTGTAATGGCAAAGGGACAAATATTAATAGTAAGAGGTGAAATGTGAGAGGCAGGTGGGGTCGAAATCACACAGTTTTGTAAGGCAGCATTAGAAATTTGAATTATATCTGAATTCAAAGGGAGACCATTGAAGAATTTTAGGCAAGAGAGAGACGTCATATTCTTCAGGTTTAAAATTTTATCTCTGCCTTCTAAGTGCAGACAGTGGACTACAGGAGGCAAGAGTAAAACCAAGACCAGTTCAGAGTTACTGCGGTAGTCCAGGGGAGAGATGAATGTGGATCAGATAAGGTGGAGGCAGTAGAGTTTGAGATAAGATTTAGAAGTAGAGTAGCCAGAACTTGCATCTCACAGCATGGGTGGATGGATTTAGTGAGTAAAAGAATTAAAGATAGGCAGGGCACGGTGGCTCATGCCTGTAATCCCAGCACTTTGGGAGGCTGAGGTGGGCAGATCACGAGGTCAGAAGATCGAGACCATACTGGCCAACACGGTGAAACCCCATCTCTACTAAAAGTACCAAAAAAAAAATTAGCTAGGTGTGGTGACACACGCCTGTAGTCCCAGCTACTCAGGAGGCTGAGGCAGAATTGCTTGAACCCAGGGACGGAGATTGCAGTGAGCTGAGATTGCGCCACTGCACTACAGCCTGGGAGATAATTTGCAGTCTTAAGGCTTGAAGAATTCATTGGAGGGCAGTGCCATTTATTTTGATGTGGGGTGGGGGCTGAGACGAGTAGCAGCTTTCTGTAAGGAGAAGGATGACAGGCACCGAATCAAGTTCTGTTTGGTCAGTTTGTGTTTAGCATGGTTGTTAGACATCCCTGTGGGGATATTAGATAGGAAGTTGAAATATAATGTGGACTTGGAGGGAGGGGTCAGGGTGGAAGGTGCGGCTTTGAGAATCACTGGTGGATAGAGAGCATTAACACTAAACAGGATGATCTCCAGGGACAGCTGGTAGATGATAGGAGAGAAGCAGGAGCAAGAGGCATCCTGACTCTTCAATATTTGGATTTAGGGGCCTTTCCCTTACTCAAGGGAGTCCACTGATTAAAAGTCATAAAATTTTACTGTCATTCTCCATGGTCCTAGTAATAACACTATTCTCTTGAAAAATTGATATAATTGGATTCACTTTTTTACGGTTTGGGACAATTGACCATTTACATCACTGGTGGGGAGTAGGTGATTGGGGTTCTCCCTCAGGCTATGTGATGGCCTTAAATGAGGAACATCAGTGCCTCCACGTTCCAACCTAAGCCATGGCCACAGCAGCAGAATTACCTGTATTATCCGATGAAACAATGACACCGGAAGCAAGAGATGGTCCTGCCTCACCTTCTGAGGTTTTGTTGTAACTATTGACTTGAAAATCTACTGTCATCATTAGTTATTTAATTTTTCTGTTGCTTTATTCATTCTTTCTTTTGATTCATTTATATTTAGTTTTTTTGTTGTTGTTGTTATGGTGAACTACACATAACATAACATTTACCATTTTTAAGTGTAGAGTTTGCTGGCATTATGTACATTCACAGTGTTCTATAACCATCATCACGTTGACTGGAACTTTTCCATCTGCCTAAACTGAAACTCTGTACCCACTAAACACTAATTTCCCACCCCTACTTCCATGACAGCCAACGTTCTACTTTCTGCATCCGTGAATTTGACCTCGTATAAATGGAATCATACAGTATTTGTCCTTTGGCGACTGGCTTATTTTGCCAGCATAATGTCTTCAAGGTACATCCATGTAGCAGCATGTGTCAGAATTTCCTTCCTTTTGTTTCCATTCATATAACAAAGACTGCAGTTAAGTGCATCTGCTTTACAGCCAAAATGCTGGGCTTGAGGTCTGTTCTGCCTTTTATTAGCTATGTGACCTTGAGCAAGTCACTCAGGCCTTAATTTCTCCCCTGTAAAATAGATTTTATAATAGCAGTAACTTTTAAAGTTTGTTGGAGGATTGAGTAAGATAATATATGCAAGGAGCATGGACCCTGGAACACAAGTAAAAAACAAAGTTGTTGCGAGTATTTATTAAACATTAAGAATAAATAAGAATAAAAATAATAATTAAATAGGAATACTCCCTTCAGGAAGCTTATAGATGGAGAAAGGAAATACATCAGAGAAAGGAAATACATCATGTTTAGAAATAGCCATAAAGCAAAGAAGAATTTGCAAAGAACATAAAAGGTGTATATAGGAAGGGCAATATGACTTTGTGGAGGGATAAATCACTACCACCTTCAGGGCTAGAGAAGCCTCATTTAAAATCTGATTTTTGAGCTTTTAATGAAGGAAAAGTAGGGAAAGATTCTGAGCGGAGGGAGTGTGTGAAATAATAAGAAATACACATGTGTCTCTGCTCCCAGTTCCTGACACAGAGCTCCTGAAAACCCTGGCAGATAGAGGCACTAGAAGGGTCTTTTGTTCTAATATTTGGTCTCTGACCCTGCTTTCTGACACAGAGCTCCTAAGACTTTGTAGTTTCCTGAGTAATAGGAACATATGACACAGAGCTACTAAATCCCTTAGAATTTCCTGGGTGATAGGAAGCATCTTTTGTTCTAATGAGATCTAATCTTCTGTTCTAATGAGACTTGTGGTGGGCTCCTGGATAGCTGCAGGGTGACGGTTGCCAGGGAAATTGATTAGAGGGTTGGAAATTTCAGTCCTACCTGCACCCGAGACCTCCAAACAGGAAAGAGAAACTGGACATGGACTTCATCACCAATGACCAATGATGTAATTGATCATGGCTAATTCAATGAGTTCTCCATAAAAACCCGAAAGGACCAGATTCAAGAATTTCTGTGTAGTTGAACATATGAAGATTTCTGGAGGGTGGTGAGCCTTAGAGAGGGTGTGGAAGCTTTGTGCCCGTTTCTCCACACTTTGCCCTATGTTCCTCTTTGGCTACTCATCAGTATCCTTTGTAATATCTTTATAATACACCAGTAAACATGTTTCCTTGAGTTCAATGAGCTGTCCCAGCAAAATAATCAAAACCCAAGGAGAGGGTCATGGGAACCCTGATTCAATAGCTGGTTGGTCAGAAGTGTAGGTGACAAGCTGGGCATGGTTTTGTGTCTGCAGTCCCAGCTATTTGGAAGGCTGAGGTGGGAGGATCACTTGAGTCCCAGAGTTTGACACTAGCCTGCACAACATAGCAAGATCCTGTCTCTAAAAAAAAAAAAAAGTATATATAACAAGCTACTGCTTGTGATTGGCATCTAAAGTGGGAGGCTGTCTTGGGCAACTGAGTGTTCAGCCTGTGGAATCTGACTCTAACTCCAGGTACGTAGTGTCAGAATCAAAACTGAATTAGATGACAACCATTAGTGTCCACAGAATTAATCAATGTGGGAAAAACCCACACATGTTTTGGTGACCAGAGGTGAAATATTCTGTGTTGAGTGTGAAAGTAAAAGGAAAAAAAAACAGGTTTCTTCCTGTTATACAGAATAACACAAATAGAAATCACCATGTCAAGAAACCATGAAACCAGGAAGTGTATCAGTCAGGGTCCTGGTAGGAATTAACACTCGCAGCCAGGATAATTAAGGAAAGCTCAAAGTTGTGGGGTTGTGGTCAGGGTTAAGGGAAGCCAGCAAGGGATAGCCAGGGTTAAGAGAGGTCAGCTGGGAATAGCCAACCGGTACCTTGGGGCGAATAACAGTGTGGAGTCAGCACCCCTGAGACCAAGGGACATGGGGAGGGAGCCCTTACTGAAACTCAGAGAGAGGAGCTGTAGCAAGAAGACTGCCTCACAGGCACTGTGACTTTTCTGATAATGTCTGTATGACATTATCAATAGCAACCCTGACCTAGAATCTGCTCACATGTGTGGTTTTATTTTTTGAGACGGAGCTTGTTTCTTGTTGCCCAGGCTGTAGTGCAATGGAGCGATCTTGGCTTACCGCAACCTCCGCCTCCTGGTTTCAAGCGATTCTCCTGCCTCAGCCTCCTGAGTAGGTGGGATTACAGGCAAGCACCACCACACCTGGCTAATTTAATATTTTTAGTAGAGACGGGGTTTCTTCAAGTCGGTCAGGCTGATCTCAAAATCTTGACCTCAGGTGATCTGCCTGCCTAGGCCTCGAAAGTGCTGGGATTACAGGTGTGAGCCACTGCTCCCGTATCGCTTTTTCTTTTCTTTTTCTTTCTTTCTTTCTTTCTTTTTCTTTCTTTCTTTCTTTCTTTCTTTTTTTTTTTTTTTTACCAGGTCTTGCTCTGTTGTGCAGACTGGAGTGCAGTGGTGTGAACATGGCTCACTGCAGTCTTGACTTCCCAGGCTCAGGTGATCCTCCCTCTTCAGTCTCTCAAGTAGCCTGGACCACAGGCATGTGCCACTACCTCAGGCTAATTTTCTGATCTTTTGTAGGAACAGGGTCTCCCTTTGTTGCTCAGGCTGGTCTTAAACTCCTGGGCTCAAGTGATCCCCCCATTTTGGCCTTTCAAGGTGCTGGGAGCCACCATGCCAGCCTCATACGTTCTTTATATACTCTGCAACACAAACAGGTGATGTCCTCCATTCCTCCTGTGTATGGGCTAAGCCTTCCAGGGTCAGGCCTCATACTTCTCTGTCTAGGATCTAACTCCTGCTGTGGCCCTGGAGGTATGTGGGTGGTGGAAGTTGGAGGGAAAGATTCTTAGGAAAATCAGTATTGCCTTGTGAAATAATTGCCTCATTTAAGTCACGAAAATATTTTATGCAGGAGAAGGCAGGTACTATCAGATAACAGTGGAAATGAGAGGTTCAGAGGGATTTGTAGATTCAGAGTTCCCAGACTCTTCTGATTTATCTGCCAAATGTCCCCATCTCATGTCATGGGATTCCACTCGTTTTCCACCAATACCTTTACCTTGACAGAAGACATCTGGCAAGTTTTGATGTTAAATTGCCACTCTGACTTTGCTCAGCCATATCTACCCAGCAACTACAGGGATGAAATGTGTGTTCAAAGGTGTCATGAAGCCTTTTTGGCTTTTCACCCAGGTACTAAGCTGGAAGTAGAAGGACTTCAATATGTCCTTCTCCCTATAGGCTCTATTGCTGTCAGAGGCAGTGCCATCCAATCCCACAGCTTTAGAATCACTATTGCCATTACAGCACCACAGCTCCTTGACTGCTACCTGTTTTATGCCACCACAGGTATTAGTTCAAGATATCATAATGCCACTGAAAGTCAGATAATCAGTTTCTGTTTGCCTCTTACAAGATTAGCCTGTGCTCCTCAAATCCATCCCCTGAATCACAGTTGAGTGTTGGTTTCTTGGAGCCACGACTGGTACCTGTTACCATATCAACCAGAGTCCCAGCAGAGACTTGACGAGTACAAATTATTCAAACCATGTGGTTGAAGAGAATTTACAAAAGGAATTGTCTATAAAATGGATGGTCAGGAAACCTGACAAGGGATGGTCTAGAATTCCAGGTGTTGCCTGAAGGGCAAGGAGAGGGATTAGTTACTAGAACATGAATTTCAGAGAGAGCTTACAGAACACAGAGAGAGCTTACAGGAAAGGCGTCCTGACAGCACCTGTGGCATTTAGCAGAGGAACATATACAACCCTATGTTAACTTTCCTCCAGCTTTCTGATCTCTTATTTGTGTTTTCCAATGACCAAACCCAGTTAGAAGCCAGAGAACAAGAAAGCCTCCACAGGTCAGCTTCCTGGTGCAGCAGGGTGGAGAAGGTAGAAAGTACATTTGGAAAATATTGCACAAATACGCAAAGGGAAAATATTCATGAGAGCCAAAAAATCTCGTCTGACTAGCAAAGGAAGTTGGTGAAGAGAGTAGTGGAAGATAAGATTGGAAAAGTAATTTGGGACCCAGCATGCCGAACGATGCCAAGAACTTGTACCCTCTACTCCTGCTTTTGGTAGGTAATGGGCATAGACGACTTTTGAAATGGCATAATGACAGATGTGCCTTTGAGAGATTCATATGACAGCACCATGGAGGATGGATTAGAGTGTTAACAAACCAGGTAGGGGCTGTTGTTGAAGTCCATGATAGTAGCCTAGACAAGAATCGGTGGGGACCTATGCGAAGTTATGGAGAACAGATTATAGGAAATTAAAGGCAGAATTGAGAAGCACTGGAAACCAACTGGTTGCAAAGGACAACAAAAGGAAAAGATTCCTAGATGACTCTGATACATGCTCCAAAAAAGAGGGGCTTGAAGCTTCTCTGATCCATGCAGTGTGCCAACTCAGCTGGCTATTAGCATTCTCATTAGGAAGAAAACTGAAGTCTTTGCTAGGAAAGGTTAATACAGTTTGATGGGAAATTTCTAGCAGCCTAATTTGATTTTCCTATCACATTGTTAAGATATTAAAGAAAATGATTAATAATAGAGAATTCTATAATGTGAAAGAAATCTCAGCTTATGGGAAACATTCACACAAGGATATTAATCCCTTGATATGGAGATGACATCTTTTCTAGAACTGAGTGAACATATTCAAACATGGGCTATTAATATTTGACATGCCTGTTGAAACACTTGCAACCTATACTCTAAATGTTCTACTCTGAATTTGAGAGTTCCTACACATTTTCTAGTTTAGAGGGGCCATACGTTCACTGACATTTACTAGATCCCTAGTCAGGTCTTTCAGTTTTAGAAGCTAATGGGCTTTTGAGAACAAAACTTTCTTCTTTATCTACACTATTGATGTTGAAAAATAACAATTGCAATAACAATAATGACAAAGATAAAAATTAGCTAATGCTTCTTGACTCCTTATTACATGTCAGGCACTATGCTAAGGGCTTTCTAGTTTAATTTTCATACATCACTCTAATGTAAGTACTGTTATCAGCGAAATATTACATAAGAAAATGTCAAGGCACAGAGAAATTCATTAGTTACTCAAGGTCACACATAACAAGCAGCGAAGCCCAATGAACAACCTAAGAGCTGGAACTTTATTCCATGCTACTCTGATGGCAGCAGCGTACCCTCAAAGGTTTCTCTTGAGGTCAAGGTATGAATCCAGAGAGTAGTGACTGAGGAAGCCTGCCTGAGCAGGCCAGGCATGGTGGCTTAAGCCTGTAATCCTAGCACTTTGGGAGGCTGAGGCGAAAGGATCCCTTGAGCCCAGGCGTTTGCGTCCAGCCTGGGCAACATATAGTGAGACCCTGTCTCTACAAGAAATTAAAAAAAAAATTATCCAAGCATAGTGGCATCTACCTGCAGTTCTAGCTACTCAGGAGGCTGAAGTGGGAGGATCACTTGAGCCCAGTAGGTTGAGGCTGCAGAGACCTGTGTTTACACCACTGCACTCCAGTCTGGGCATCAGAGCAAAACCCCGTCTCAAAAAAAAAAAAAAAAAAAAAAAGAAAAGAAAAGAAAAAGGGAATGGTGAACTTAGGTAAAGGGAAGCAGTCAACTGGTAGAGGGAGTTGGGGAAAGAGAAATATTCTGGTTGCAGTCTCCTCCTGCCCTGTGGACTTTTGCTCAGTTCTTCCCATTGGCAAAACCCAACTAGAAGCTAAAGAGGAAAAGGCCCCATTGATACAGGCCATACAAGTTGACTTTTGGCAGCACAAAGCCTCTTGGGCAATATCCCAAGCCTTCCTGAGACTTGGATGAGTTTCTGGAGAGGTATGATCTTCTGACACTTTTTTCCTCTAAAGTGCTTTGCCACTATCTCTAAACCATAGAGACTCAGAAATGAAATTTAGGACTTCTGCCGTTTCGTCTCATAAAGAATCCACTCCTACAAAAACATTAAGGTACAAGATAAAAATAAATATTCTATTAGATAAATCTGTTCCTGTAAGTATCTGCCTTTATTTCATTCAGTCCCTAGGCCCCAGGTGTTCCCGCACCCTGCTTGGTCCCCCTCCCGCTACTTTAGTGTCCGCTTACTCTTTTATTCAGCACAATCTAATTTTTTTTGGCTATAAAACTTGGATTCACATTACTGACAAGTAGCTCAGCAGATCAAAAGTCCATCTGTTGTCACGATCCACTCTCTTCATCTTTTCTGGTTACTTACGGGCAGTAGCATCCATGTATAGGAAGTTAATGTTCAGTATTTCTGTTATGCCAGGACTGAAGGAGATATGGTTGACTAGAGGGTACGATTTAATGGATGAAGCAATACTCATTGTTTCCAGATATTGCCTCAGTCTTGGAGAGGCAGTATAGAAGAGTAGAATATGGAATGCAGAGTGAAAAGGCCTAAGTTTAAGTCCCAAGCCAACTACTTACTAGTTATTGTTCCATAGAATAGGCTACTTAAACTTGAGAAAACCAGCAAACCACAATTCATGTTCCACTTATTGTGTTGTGAGACAATTCACCATCAGTTTTTTTATTTTTTAGCACATTTGCAAACAGAGCTATTGACTGCCTTTGTTCTAGACTCTTTTAAAACGATGTTTGTAGAACAAACATCTCTCTGGAAAGAAAGGCAGGTTAATTACTGTCCAGTGTAATAAAGGTAATGTATATCTTCAGAGAAAACAGCAAGCACGCTCCATGTCCATTATAGAAGGCTTGGGTTCCCTATAATTAGGGTTATTATTCTGTAACATAACTTATCGTATGTTCAGGAGTCATCCTTAGGGAACTGGGGTTATGGGAACTTAAGACAAAATGATGTTACTGTAGCCATGGGTATTGCTGTGGATAGTAAACTTTCATCTTTGAACCAGGGGTTTTCTGTCTTCTGGCAGCATTCATGAGGCTGTGGCAAGCTAGCTTATAGGATAAAAACTGTGTCACTTAACTTCTCAGTACTGAACACCCAGCATCTAGGAATGTCATGAGAAATTGTAACAGAGAGAGCAGTGAACCAGAAGTCAGCATAGCTGGCTGTGATATTAGCGGTGTGGCTTTGGACAAGTCATATAACCTTCCTAAACCTAAGTTTATTTGCTGTGAATGTGGGGACAATAAAACATGCCATACCTGCCTCAGAAGTATGTCTGTGAGAGTCAAATACAATAATACCTATGCAAGAACTTTGAATAGTGATGAATGATAGACTGGACAAAGAAAATGTGGTACATATACACCATGGAATACTACACAGCCACAAAAAACGATGAGTCTGTGTCCTTTGTAGAGACTTGGATGAATCTGGAAACCAACATTCTCAGCAAACTGACTCAAGAGCAGAAAGCCAAACACCGCATGTTCTCACTCATAGGTGGGTGTTGAACAATGAGAACACGTGGACTCAGGGAGAGGAGCATCACGCACTGGGAGCAATTGTGGGGGGTAGGGGAGAGATAGCGGGGGAGTGGGGAGGGAGGGGAGGGTGGGGAGTGATAACATGGGGAGAAATGCCAGATACAGTATGCACCTAAAGTAAATTAAATAAATTTTTTAAAAAAAGAATTATATTCCCATGAGGCAGATACCAACATTCTCACCAATGATAGACAGGGAAACTGAGGCAAAGTCTTAGTCCATTTCAGCTGCTATAACAAACTACCATAGACTGGGTGGCTTGTAAATGACAGAAATTTTCTTCCCACAGTTCTGAGTCTGGAAAGACCAAGATCAAGGTGAGGCGAGGGCCTGCTTCCTGGTTCATAGATGGCTGTTTTTTGGCTCCATCCTCAACATGCAGATGGAATCAAGGTAACTCTCGGGGGTGTCTTTTATAAGAGCACTAATCATATTCACGAGGGCTCAACTCTCATAACCTAATCACCTCCCACAGGCCCACCCCCTAATATCATCGCCTTGGTGGTTAGGTTTTCAATATATACATTTTAGCGGCACACAGAGATTTCTGAAGCTAGGATTACAAAGCTCCTAAGTGGCAGAGCTTGGATTTGAACTCTACATAGTGGGTCTGGAGCCCACATTTTCACACACTATAAAATTCTACCACAAAGTGAACAAGGGAGACCTATGCTGTTATTACCCAAAGCCTGTGAGATTTCTTGCTAAACTAATGACTATTTTTGATCTATTATTTACACCTAATATTAGTACTAATTTGGAGCACCTGCTAAGTGTGAAAAAAGGAAGGCCCTTAATATTAGAATAAAACTGGTTAAACTTGAATGCTCATCCAGAAACTACTTCGTTCACAGACAGCAGCTGGCATTGCAATATGTCTCTTGATCTTAATGCTATGTTGGAGGAAATAGGGGAAGTTGAAAATTTATCTTTGGACACTGAAGATATATATATATATCTTTGGACACTGAAGATATGACAGGTTGAAGATATAATATATATATATATCTTGATATATATTGTCATATCTTCAGTATATATATATCAATCAAGATATATATATCAATCAAGATATAGATATATAATCAAGATATAGATCTATATCTATCAAGATATAGATCTATATATAGATATAGATCTATATATATATCAAGATATCTATATATATCAAGATATCTATCTATCTATCTATCAAGATATATATCTATATATATCAATATATATATCTATATATATATCAATATATACATATATATATATATATCAAGAGAGGGAGCACATGCTTGGTGAAGAATTAGAAAGTGAGTTTACTTTTTTACCTTGAAGTATGCTCTCTAGTAAAGGAAAAGGCGTAGGTGCAATTCAAGATTTTTTATTATTTATTTACTTGAAGAGACAGGGTCTCACTCTGTTGACCAGGCGGGTCTCATACTCCTAA
The DNA here is from genome assembly GCA_963573385.1 of Cacajao melanocephalus. Classification (NCBI taxonomy): domain Eukaryota; kingdom Metazoa; phylum Chordata; class Mammalia; order Primates; family Pitheciidae; genus Cacajao; species Cacajao melanocephalus. The sequence goes on along the minus strand of CAUYLG010011117.1, from coordinate 45,137 downwards.
CCTCAAGAGCTCTTTCCTTCCCGGCCTCCCAAATTGCTAGAATAACAGGCATGAGGCACCATGCCTGGCCCCAACATTTTTTTGAATAAAGAATGAGATAAAAATATTTTCTCATTACCCTGATAACGCTACTTAAAACCATTGCTAAGATTTCATTGAACTTTGTCAGTTCTGGATCTCGAAAATAGCGTCTTACCTACACTGAACCTGAACTTGAAAGCAAAAATGTCAGATTTTTATGTTGTGAGTAAAATGGAAGTAAAGCAAACTATGAATCAACCAGTCCATTCACCTGAAATTCAATGTTTTACAGTACTTGATTACTCAATTATTTCTTTACTCACTGAAGAAAGAAATCAATGGCTCATTATTAGATTATTTATTTATAAATAACACTAAGACCAAATAGTTTCTAAAATACTTCCAGAGACAGATACAACCAAGGAACGAATTAGGACTCCACTTACAGCTATTGTTCAAGTTCACGCTTAATCTCCTAGTGTTTGAGTATGAGGTGTGTGTCACCTTGTAAAAACCAAGTGCGTTAGAAGGAAACGCCACACTTTGAGTTCAGATTATGAGTCCTTTATTCAGCCGGCGACTGAGAGTCAGCTAAAGCTCAAAATCTCTCGGCCCCGAGGAAGGGGCTTGATTTCCTTTTATACCTTGATTTAGGTAGGGGAGGGGGCAGCCTAGTTGAAGTGGAATTTTCCAAAAGCAGAACAAGCAAGTTAGTAGGAGGAGGCTGGCAACCAGGGGACAGAAGGTTCCCAGGATTGTTGGTTGCTAAGGGTATTTCCATACAATCATCAAGGAGGGTAGCAGGGGGAGCTTTCTATACCATCAGTCACCAAGGAGGGTATTCACAAAAGCAGGTAGACTTGCCGAGCAGGGTGTGGTCACAATGGTTACAGGTGCTGCGAAGTGTGAACCACTCTTATCGGTTCAAAGCTTTCAGTGCAGTGTAACCCAGTAATGCACCTGAGGGGCCGTGGCAGGGAGGGAGAGACTCTAGAGAGAGTGTCAGGTGTGCAGCTAAGATGGAGTCAGTTAGGCTAACCCAGGTTAGGTTATTACAACCTTAATATCTTTGAAGAATTAAAATTAGTAAGGAGTGAGAAATTACAGCATTATTTCTGGGCCCAGTTTAGATTCAAATATCCATAACTTTCTACCAAAGCCACTGAACAATTGCTATCATCTTAATGACTTATATTAGGACTACCCAATTTAATGTGAATAAAGAGTAATACACATAATTGTATTAGATTTGCTTTATCCAGACAATATTAAAGCCCCAGCAAGAGTAGCTTTAAAAAGATTAAAAAATTCTCTCTCTCTTTTTCTCTCTCTCCAACAAGAAGTAGGCTGGTAAGCAATCCAATGAGGCTTTAGTTTCATCTACCTTTCTAATCAATCAACCTGTCATCCTCAAAGTTATCACATCATCTAAGCTGGCTGCTAGAGCTCCAGCCATTTCACCTGCATCCTACACTATGAGAAGGAAGAAAGACCAAAGAGCAAAAATGGAACCCCCAGAACTCAGCCAGATCCCTTTAATCAGCCCCCGCCCCGCTCAGACCCCACCTATCACACTTGTATTTATGTTTCATTGGCTAGAATTAGTCACATGGCCTTACCTAACTCGAGGGAAGTCTTTTCTACTGGGTAATAATGTGCGTAGCTAAGAATCGGTGTTGGGAGTTCCATTGCTCAGTAGGAGGAGACAATGGGTGTGGAAGTGGGCCTCTCACTTTCTCTACCAGGAGAGCTGAGCCCAGGGCACGTGGAGCGTGAACCCGTGGCTTATGCATCCTGGGCAGGACTGGACGAAAGTTCTTCAAATCATGATATCCCTTTCACTGCAATTTTAAACTTCATTATTTTCATAAATTTTACTTAACCAGTCTTTTTTCTTCCTAAAAATGGATATTTGCCATTGTTGGGCACTCATTAAACGGATTAAATATGCCCAAAATTTGATAGGCACTTATCCGTATGATTCAACCAGAAGGGGCTAAAGGGCTCAGTTTTCCTGCACATCCATCCTACTGGGTTCCACTCCCACCAAGCCCAACATCCCCACCGACAGGATGGGCGTGTGTTTTGTGATTTCAGATACACCAAACACATCACAACTTGCGTATGACTGCGGAGCTGAAACACGAGCTACAGGAGGCCCAGATCTACACCCCCCGGCTTCTCACGGTTCCTCAGGACTGCAGAGAGGCACCAGCACAGAGTTGGAATAACTGAATGACGGAGTCAGTGAAGAAAGGACTTAGCGAGTGACGGAAAAAATGCCACCAGATACTCCCTATGCCTGTTTTCACAAATGTAAAATAATATATGACCCGGCTCTGCTCAAGGCTGTTGGATGGTAACGGGTATGAGAACACGGATTTAACTTTTACAGAGTAGAGGTGTGTAGTATTTATCTCATTTACATGCTCTGTGTCAACTGCGATCACTATTAATCTTCAGCGCACATTGCTTTTCCGTTTTGGAAATGTTTGAGGTGTCCTGAAAAATGACCCAATACCTCATGTGACATAATCACGAGTTCTGTATTTTCTTTCCATTGCCAGCATTCTTAATACCATATGATCTTTCAGAAAAACAAAACAAAACAAAAAACACTGAATTTGTCTAGACCCCAATTCCTTCCCTTACAAAATGCAGAAATACATAAAGTTCTAAAAAATGCGGAGAACTCAATTATGAGGCAGGGCGTGGTGAAAAGGACAGGATTTGAACCCCAGCCCTCCACTGGCCAACCGTGCCTGCGGAAAGTTATTTAACCTCTCGCTGGGTGGGGTCCGGAGAGCCCCCGCCCGCCGCGTCCCCAGCCCCAAGGATCCCTGGCGCGCACAGCGCAGGGGGCACGTGCCAGGGCCGCCCGGCCGCCGCCACCCGACCAGCAGCGCCCCCCCGCGAGACCCGGGAACCTCCTGGAACCGCACTCAGCCCCAGCCTCTTCCACCCGCTCCTTGGTCTGAGTCAGACTCGGCCCAGGTTGAAGTCTGTGCCCCCCTCTTCCAATCCGCGCCCGGGGAAGGAGCACCCCTCTACGCCCCACCGTCCGGTCCGCTCTGCGCGGCTGCTTCCCAGCAGCCCTGAGCGAAATCGAAGCCTCCGTTTGTACCATAAAGTGGAGATAATCCAGGATAGTTTCAAACATGAGATGAGTTCAGGCTTGAAATGTGACACGTGCTTGCCTGGCACATTGAGGGGCGTGTCCCCCTCGCCCTCCAACCTATTTGCAGTAATCCTCGCTAAACGTCTTCCCCCCAGATCCTGTGAAAATCTACATGTGTGGACAGCAAAGGAAGTCGGGAGGATGGAGACCTGGGAGCTCAAGCACATCATCAGGGATGAGTGGAGCGAAGCGGAGAGGAGGCCTTGAGGTCTGGGCCGGTCCTGAAGTCCGAGCAAGAAGCTGCAGTCCCCAGCGGAGGCAGCTGGGGAAGCGGCGTGAGGGTCCGCTCAGCCCTGCCTGGGGGTCTGGGGTCTCGGCGCCCTGGATTCCTCTAACAGTGGTGCACCCAATGATGCACCCAATGATGCACGCCCCTGTCAGGCTGCGTGGTGTCGCCAGGGTGGCAGGCCCCGGGGGTTTGCACTCGCTCCCCGCAGACCGCCCTTCACTACCCCAGCTCCCCCTCCCTGACCCACAAGGCGTGGAAGCCGGACCTGCAGGGTTCCCAGAGCTCCCCTGTGGAACTGAGTCCTTAGCATGACCTTCTGCCCGTCCGCATCCCCATTCCCTCACCACTCTTCCCACATTAGTTTTCCCCGGGAGCACCTCCTAATCTCACATTCGCAAGAATCTTGGTCTCAGAAACTTCCGAAGGATCAGGGCTGAGACAGGGGAGCAGCCCCTAGGCAGCGGGGCGGGGGGGGGGGGCGGGGGGGGCGGGGGGCGTGGCCAAACACTGGGAGCCTCTGCCTCCCGGTAACCACGGGAGTCCGCGGTCTTAGTTTGGGGATTTCAGAAGGGTCAGGAGCCAACCCGCAACCTCAGAAAATCCTACTGCGCAAGCGAGTCGTTGTTGCTGTTGTTTTTCCCACTGAAAACTTCTGAAAAACTATAATTCATATTAGCAAAAAACGAAAGGTACTTCGGTGAAATAGTTGTGCCTTAGAGCCAAAAACATCTGCATCTATGTAAATACAGTTTTCACTTCTCATCTAAAGGTTTTTGGCACTAAGTAGGCAGAGCCTGAAAAATATTACAGCCTGACTCATGTTAGCTAATGTTATATTGATTTAGAAAAACAAATTGGCCAAGACACAGTTTTTCAAAACTGCTATGCAATAATCTAATGCTAATTTCTCCACTGCAATTACATTTGGATCTGGCACCAAACAATGAGTAAATCAACTTTTAAATAGCCTTTTTTAGCCTGCTCCTATGACTGAATTATGCACATTTCCCACGATGCTCTTAATTTCAAAACTCATTTCCTACCATAGTGGATATCATTTTTCGAAATGTCCTTCCATGATTTTGAGGCTATTTCTGTAACTGATTCCTCAAACACCTGATACGGTTAGGACATACAGTGCAAGAAAGCTTATGTCACATTTAAATAAACTTTTTGCTCTTTAGTGAAAGGCTTGCTTTACATGATGTGTGGATTGTAATTCATTAAAATGGGAAGGTGGGATTTACATGTATTTCATACGCAGTAACAACAATGACCTTGCTTCATCACCTTTCATCACCTCACTGTAATTTTTCTTCCATCTCTTTTGCTCTAACACTTCTCTTTCAGTCAACCCTATGCAGTATTCTATTTGAAAATTAGTCTGACATAATCTCTGATTTAATTTGTCAAAAGCCCTGGTTAATAGATGTATAGTCTATTGATATCCATTCTTCTATTTTGTAGACTGGAAACAATTTCTCTTAATAACGTCCTTTAATTGTATCCAGAATGTTTGGGCTTCTTCTAAAAATTCCCATACTAAGGTTACTTTTATCAGCTTTGAGAAATCCAAAGATGTAGTAAGACAAAAGCATAACATACAGCCATAGTGTGGCATGTCCTGTTTCTCCCAAGGATTACCAAGCAGACATCACTGCAGTGAGTGCAATTCCTTTGGGAGTCATTTGCAGGGCAGCCCTCCAAGTCAGAAGGAAAGATCTTTCCTCGGTAATTTCCCACCTAGAACCACAGAGAGAATTCATCTCATACAACTGGCCCACAAAGTTGTCAAGTGGATATAACCTCCTCCCTTCAGGGCATGTGGTCATGTCTTATCAGAGAAGAAGATGGAAATGGTGAGTTCGAAGAAGCTACTCCTTTGACATACACCTAACGCTAACCCACTGTATGACAGCTGGGGCTGTCAACAAATACCACATGCTACGGGACTTAAATAACGGAAATGTGTTTTTTTCACATTCTGGAGGCTGAAGATCTGAGATCAAGGTGTCAACAGGTCGCATTTCCTCTGGGTCTCTCTCCTTGGCTTGCAGATTTGTGGATGACTGTCTTTTCCCCATGTCTTCATGTGATCTTCCTTCTTGTGTGTCTACATCCTAATCTTTTCTTCTTATAAGGACACCAGTCCTATAGGAATAGGGCCCACCCTAATTACCTCAATTTACCTTAATCACCTCTTTAAAGCCCCTATCTCTAAACACAGTCACATTCTGAGATACTGAGGGTTCGTGCTCCAACGTATGAATGAGGAGAGACACAATTTAGCCCAAAACCTTCACTTTGGGTGTGTTGCAGCCATTTACTCTACTGGTTTTGGCAGATCCATCAGGAATTTGAACCATGGATTTGGGGCTGGCTATGGTTTGAATGTGTCCCTCTCAAAATTCAGGTGTTGCCAATATGATAATATTAAGATGTGAGGTCTTTAAGGGACGATTAGACCGTGGGGCCTCCTACCTAGTTAACGGGAGTGAGGTCCTTTTAAAAAATGGCTTCACACAGCATTTAACTAGCTGGCTAGCTTCCTTTTCTGCTTTTCTGCTCTGTGAGGACTCAGAGCAGCAGCTGTCACTGACCACTGAACCTGTCAGCACCTTGATCTTGGACTTTCCAGCCTCTGGAAATGTGAGAAAATATGTTTCTGTTCTTTACGAATATCCCCATCTCAGGAATTCTGTTATAGCAACACAAATGAACGAAGACAGGGTATGACGCTGGAGACAGAAGTCTGAGCCCTATTCAGTTTACTCTCCATTTTTACCAACATCTCATAGCTCCTTACCACAGCACTGCACTGCTGGGCACAGAGACCTGAAACTCCAAGGAGTGCCCAAGACAGTGATGCCCAGCAGGGCAGAGGGTGCACATTCCTGCCGGAGACGTGGGGTCTCTTAATCCAAAGCTACTGTGGACACACATACAGAATTACTCATGACTCCATTTCCAAGTTGACTCTCCCAACTATAGTTAGAGAACACCCAGAAAAGAGTCCAGGCTTCAGAAAGGCAAGGAAGTTGAGCCTGAAACACAAAGACCAATGTACAGCTAAACCCTTTTTTTTTCTTTTTTTAATTTCTATAACAGTTCAGTTGGAACTAAGACGATGAGGGCCTGTAAGTCACAGGCGCTACGTGAATGGGAAGTTGTCCTTACTGTGGGAAGGACTAAGTTGCAGACCTCGTTCTCTTACGTGTGATCTCGGATGAGATTCTTACCTTTCTTTAACTGTTTCTCCCACTGTAGGAAACATAGGTTTAATTTAATTCAATATTTGTTGCAGTCTCACCTAAGAATAAAAGACCCGGTCTCCTATATAAGTCCTTTTAAACAACTCAGAGATGTCATGAGAGCAAGAGCTAGACTGAATACCTTTTTTATATTGGTCTTTAAAAGGCAGGACCAGGAACCTCTCTTCTGCTGAATCAACACAATCTCAGTACCTCCGTGGACAGATGCCCAGTGCTGCCAGTGAGGTAAAGGTGGGATCCCAGGAAAGAGAGGCTGTGGTGAAATTTGCATGGAGGAAACTTAATGGAGAATGCCCTTGGGATTAAGTCCTAGGAGTAAGAAGAAAGCAGGATTGGGCAGAAGGAAGGGTTGAACCATGATGTAATCACCACCAAGACCTTGGCTGAGCCAAGGAAAGCTCTGGAGCTGAGACAGCCTGGCAGAGCTGTTGCATTTTGAGGCAAGGGGGCTTGCCCTTTATAAACCCACCCATCCCAGATAGATGAATCCTTAGACAAGCAGCCCAGGAAAGGGGATATGACCCAGCCGAGACAGCTTGGTTCTGGAGAGGGACTCAGCTGCCTGGGGCCAAGCACCCATACTCTCTGCAGCTGGAAGCTCAGTGCTTCAGCCTGGTAGTTAGAGACCTGGGTGTGCAGACCTCATGCACCTCAACTGCACTCCATTCACCATCACTATATCATCTTTCTCATCACTATATCACCAAGTAGAATGTAGCAAGCACTGTGATAAAGGGAAAAAAGACCCTCAAAACAACATGTTCTGAGAACACACAAGAAGATCTGCGATAAGATCAAAGAGAGCCCCATGGAAGCAATAGCATTTGAGCTGGGATCTGAACAACAAACAGAATTTTGGAAAAAGGAATAAAAGATGGGCGTTCTAAATGAAGGAAACAGCATGAAAAGAGAAAAGATGTAACATGCAGGATGGTGACTTTAGGAAATATTGAGAGGTGCAAATTAACTAGAGTAAAGGCAATAAAAGAAAAGGAACAGAATAAAGGTGTCGCAAAAGAATGGTGAGAAAAGACAGGAGGAAGCCTGGGGCCTGCAGTAAGGAATCATGACATGTCAGTGACACTCAGGAATGAAGTACATGAGCTAATAAGATGGACATGTAACCCGTAAAGTCTGTTTTAGTGCACTGCCTGTCACAAGATAAAACAGTAGCTCTGGGCAGCATTATTTATAAGTAGCAGGAACGTCCTCACGTTGTAGCTTCTAAATCAATTGGCTGTTGAAGGAAACTGATTTAGCTCAAGTCTCTACCGCATATCCTATGAGCATTCCAGCACCTTCTCCAGTACGTATTAGGGTTCTCAGAAAGAGTACGTTCTTCTGGTCGCCACTCACTGTAAATTCCTGTCTCACAAAATTTCTGGTCACTGCTCAAGGCAATCACAACTGCTGGCCTTGTCCCACGAGACTTCTTCCATCATGAGCGCAAGCAATGCCCTCCTGAGAGCTTGACGAGCTAGCCTAAGATCATAGCACCACCAAGAGGCTGGCCCAGGATTCAGACCGGGTCTCCCTGACCCCAAGCCCAGCTTTTCAATCTTTCTATATTAGTAAATGCAAAGGGGGAAAACTAAAACTCCCAGTACCATGTACAGATTTTACGGTTTTAATGTTTAATGTAACTTTTAAAGAAGACATATTATAATGTATGATATATATTCACTACAAAGACGTGTGTGGCCATCTAGTTATTATAATAGAATTGTGAATTCCTTTTATCTAATTCACATTGTATGCCTTTAATAAAAGATAGGGAATTTCATATGTCCTTACGAGAGTCACTTTAGCAACAATCGGGTAAATAATATAACATTATAAAAGCCTACAATTTTGTTACTAGTTCATAAACTATTCATTTTGTTTAAAAAGTCATGGTAGTAAATTGATACAATTTCAACAATGTAATTTACAGTAATAGACTCATTCTCTTTTCCCTCAATGGAAAAGCTGAGCAGTACAAAGCCTGTGACTGTGTTTAATATATATTGCAAGCCACTCTTCTTTACTTTATTTCATGAAGGATTCAGGGAAAAAAAATCTCCTTCATATGTTTCTTTTGTCTGACTTCTAGTGGAAATAATAATGTTTTTCATTGCATTTTTTCCTGCAAATCTTTCTTTGACATACAAGGGCATTAGCACTTAAATATAGACAAAAAATTACACAAAAAACTAAAAACAGATTTAAAGGAATGCTCATCACTAAATATACACATTCTTTATCAGCAGTCATTTCCTTACGCAGCAATTTTTTTATCCTGCCTTCCTCCAGTAGTTCCTGAAGAATTTTCCTAACATCTATATATTTTTATAAGATTTTTATCATTGAACAGAGCAGTTGAAAAACCTGGTCCATAAAAACCTTCTTGAAAAACTAGTCTGAAGAAAAAAAATCTGTCATTTTATCCAGAAACATGTATATTACCAGGTGCTTTTGTGTGTCATGCTGTGCTCAGAAAAGATGAAAGTTGGGTGTGAATCTTGTTTTGATTATACATGCCAATCTCATTTATCAGAGTGCAGTGACGGGGTGGTGTGCTAAAGCAGGAATGCTCTGCTGCACCTATACATTCTTATACCTACCCTCCTCCCCAGCCCTCCCCAATTCTTAAAATTGCATTTCTCAAAACAATGAAAACAGCAAGGATTAAAAGAACTCAAAATACAAACAACAAAGAAAACCATGAGCATGAAGAATACTACCCAGTGAGAGAGATCCCTGTACAGCTGCACGGGTTGTGTACTGGGGCAATGATACCTGCAAGACATGAATGAGGGTGAAATCGAGTCCCCACCAAACTTCTGTCCTGGTCTAGGCTATGGCACAAGAGGAAATGGCTCTGCCTTCTGCGAATTCATCTACTTAAAAGGGACTCCCTACTTGGGAGGCTGAGGCAGGAGGAACCCTGGAGCTTAGGAGTTGGAGTCCAACCTGGGCAAGAGAAAAAGACCCGTCTCCACAAAAATAAGGGGGACCACTGTGTGTCATTCACTCAAAGGAACTCTTTGTCCTCTCAGTGGCCTTAAAACAAGAGCATACAAAAGAGGTGAGCAGTGAGGAGTGTCATGTTTACGGTGGGTGAGAGAGATCTACAAAAAAAAACCCAAGAAGTCAGAGGTCCTGGAAAAAAGACAGTGTCCTGGAATTCAGAGAAGCAGAAGCTCTGAAGTAGGAAGGAAGTTAATTTCAAACGTAGCAAAGAGATCCGAAAAGATAATAATGGAAATGTGTGTTTTGGATAAAGCCTCTGAAGGTCATTAGGACCTTCCTCCAGCACTGACATTGGCAGGGGAGGCAGCGGAGGCTGTGGTAGAAGGAAGAAGGAAAGGAGGCGAAGTCCAGCAGGGCCAGGTGGTTGAACTTGTGATTGTCTTCAGCTGATTGCAGTAGAGAAAGTGTTTATTTGAGTTGTAAGCATACATTTTTTTTTTTTTTAGAGCACTGTAGGTAGTAGAAGTTAAATTTCCTTAATTTCTGGGAATTTTAGGAATATTCAATGTTGTAAGTGCTTATTTACCTCCAAACCAATCAGAGTCGTGTCCCTTTAAGATCTTTTTATAATTTAAGTTGTTAATGCCATCTTGAGGTAGAAAAATATTATACACTAACACAATGAGAGATAAGTATCTTTCTAAATTACAGACATAGAAACATATAAACAATGTGACATAGAGAGAAAGCTGATAGTTTCAATTCAAAACTTGAGCCAAATTCACCGGTTCATGTTGACAAGCTGTTCTCTTCCCGGAGAGTATGAATCCTTAACTGATTTGAGCTCAAAATAGACAATCAGAAAAGATGAATAGGCTTTGCAAAGTGGCTCACACCTGTAATTCCAGTACTTTGGGAGGTTGTGACATTCAGATCACTTGAGCCTAGGAGTTCAAGACCAGCCTGAGCAATACAGAAAAACCCTATCTCTACAAAAAATACAAAAATTAGCCAGGTGTGGTGGTGCCCATCTGCAGTCCTAGCTACTCAGGAGGCTGAGGCAGGAGGATCATGTGAGTCTGGGAGGTTGCAGTTATGATGGTGCAACCACACTTCGACCTGGGTGACACAGCAAGACCCTGTCTCAAATTAAGAAAGGAAGAGGCTGGGCGCGGTGGCTCACACCTGTAATCCTGGCACTTTGGGAGGCCGAGGTGGGCGGATCACAAGGTCAAGAGATCGAGACCATCCTGGCCAACATGGTGAAACCCCGTCTCTACTAAAAATACAACAATTAGCCAGGCGTGGTGGCACGTGCCTGTGGTCCCACCTACTGAGGAGGCTGAGGAGGAAGAATCGCTTGGACTCAGGAGGCAGATGTTGCAGTGAGCCAAGATTGCACCATTGCACTCCAGCCTGGCGAAAGAGCAAGGCTCTGTAAAAAAAAAAAAAAAAAAAAAAAAAAAGAAAAGAAAAGAAAAAAAGAAAAGACAGACGAAGCAAATTCTCCATCGTTTTTCACCCAGCAGACATAAGATTTGTATGAATCATCAATTCATTTACAGAGAACCCCAAATGGTTAGATAATAAAATCAAAAGAAGCTGGCACCAGAAATCAAGTGAATACTCAAAAAGAAGCATAAGCAAAAACTTACAAGGGGAGGTTTGGACAAGAGGCAGAGCACAGGGCCAGATATCGGACATACCCATGGTCCCCAGATAGTGGGTCAGAAAAGGGCCCTGTGAAGAAGGCCTCCTTACTGGGCAGACTGAACAGGGCTTCCCAGGTGAGGTCCAATCCCATTTAGTCACAGCACCACAGTGACAAACCAAATGCACAAGGCAATTCCAGAGAAATATTTTCAGGCTATTGCAATAGGGAGAATGTTTATTTATAAGGAACATGTCTGAGAAAAGAAAGCAGTTAAACAAGAGACTCCCTGAGTCTTTAAATGGGAATCGTGAGAAAAAATGGAGAGGGATCTTATCTCAGAATATTTGGGTTTGTGGTTAGCTCTTTCTTTGGAATGCAAAATGATGGGAAGATTTTTGAAAACAAAAGGATGTAGAAGGATGTCTTCGCCATTACTGTTTTTCAGGAGCATAGGGCTCAGGTCAAATTCAATGTTGTCAAGTGTTTGGATGGGTTTGGAGGAGAGAGTTGAGGAGAGGGTTGAGGAGACGCATGAGGGAAGAATTAACAAGGAGGACCTGGAAATTTGGGGTGCGATGGACACCTTCTTATCTTGATGGAGATAATGCTTTCACCCATTACAGAAATGTGAAATAATGCACACTTTAAATACACACAGTTTACTGTACATCAATGATGCCTCAAGAAAGATGTTAAAATACCTGCTTGATAGATTTGCCTGACTGGCATAGTATTTCTTTAGAGGAAATGTGCTAATTTTGTAAATTACTGTATCACGTTCAAAATTCTGGAAGTCGGACTGCTATTCAAAAGACATTTCATATGTTCAAAAAAAATGAGCCTTTGTACCAAACTGTATCCTGTATTTCAAAACTAATAATCATTTGGGAGATATAATAATCTTAGATGTCATCAATTGTTACCATTGTTAGAAACTTTTAAAATTCAATTATTTGACTTAGATTTATTTCCTCAGCTCAGAAATTGTCATTATAAAAGCACAACTTTTCTTGTTCAGTTTGACTCTGCTTTAATATATCAGAAAACCACCTTTGCAGCTGGGTGCAGTGGCTCAAGCCTGTAATCCCAGCACTTTGGGAGGCTGACGGGGGTGGATCACCTGAGGCCAGGAGTTGGAGACCAGCCTGGCCAACGTGTCGCATCTCTACTAAAAATACAAAAAATTAGCCGGGCATGGTGGCAGGTGCCTGTAGTCCCAGCTACTCGGGAGGCTGAGGCAGGAGAATCGCTTGAGCCCCAGAGGTGGAGGTGGAAGTGAGCTGAGATTGCGCCACTGCATTCCAGGTTGGGCTACAGAGTGAGGCTCTGTCTCAAAACAAAACAAAACAAAAGTTAGGACACTGACTTATACAGGAAGAATGCCTTATGAACATGAAGACGGACACCTACAAAGCAAGGAAATTCTTTCCTCAGGACCTGCAGAAGGAACCGACCCTGCCCAAGCCTTGATCTCAAGCTTACTGCCTATAAAACTGTGAGACAATAAATATTTCCTGTTTAAGCTATGCAGTTTTTGGTACTTTGATATGGCAGCCATAGCAAACTAAAACAATCCTCAACCAACTTTTAGTTATTATTTTTCTTTTTTTCTCATGTACTTTAAAAATGTATCACTTACTCTGTTTATATCCTATTAGATTTTTTTTTTAATTTAACCGTTAAGCCAGTCTTAAAGACTGTCACCTGAATTCCATCCTGACCAAGATATAAGCAGCAGGCTGACAAACTAATTATCCTGTTACTTCCATCTTGTTTAAAACAAAGAAAAAAGAACGTGTGGAAGAGAGGGACTGCTCGCACTATGTAGCTGCAGTTTCTCCCTCGGCCACTGAGGGGCGCTCACACAAATAGCCCCAACGGGGCCCCTGCGGAGCGCGTTTCACCCACAAAAGCAGCCAGTCAACGTGTGCATGACTCTTCCTGCACCAGCGCTGGTGTGCAGGTCTGAAACTCAGAGACAAAACTGAAGTGTTTCTCATCCAAAGTAAAAGAGCATTTGACCGGTTCTGAGTAAACCTGGGACACTTGCCTAGCATTAAAAATGGTTGTTAGTTTAAAATGTGAAATGATAACCGTTCTGTCATTTTACAACTCATCTCTCACATTCTCAATGTGATAAATTTCAGTAACCACTCAAATACTCATTAAGGAGTTGGAGTCTTATGATTTTCCAAATTCCATTTTTGTGGAGGCTGGTTGCTGCTGGGAGAGGGATTCATGGTGGATAAATTGGCAATACGGCTGTGAGAATGTGGAAGTAAATTTGCAAATGATTAAAATAATAATAATAAATGTGGGTGATCACCTTTCCTTACTATTAAAAGTATAAAATTCTTCATGTTGAATGGATTTTTTAATTAAGTAAATTACTAATTGATGCCATATGTAAGAGTTTTTAAAAGAGATTAGAGGCTGGGCGCAGTGGCTCATGCCTATAATCCCAGCACTTTGGGAGGCCGAGGTGGGCAGATCACTCGAGGTCAGGAGTTCAAGCTCAGCCTAGCCAACATGGTGAAACCCTGTCTCTACTAAAATACAAAAATTAGCCAGGTGTAGTGACGGGTGCCTGTAATCCCAGCTACTGAGGAGGCTGAGGCACAAGAATCACTTGAACCTGGGAGGAGGAGGTTGCAGTGAGCCGAGATCATGCCACTGCACTTCAGCTTAAGCCACAGAGTGAGATTCTGTCTGAGAAAAAAAAAAAAGATTAGAACCTCACTAGTAATTCAAAGAGTAATTTTATTCCTTGTGTTTGGTGAAGTGTCAGATTCCTGCAGCTCTGGAGTCTAGTGTTACACATTTTCCAAAGTTTGACTGCAGTGCTGTTAACTCTTCCTGCACCCCTTTTCTTGGGGGGATATATTCTAAGACCTCCAGTGGATGCCTGAAACCAGAAATCATATAGAACCCTATATACCTACATTTTTATCTCTGATAAATTTTAATTTATTAATTAGACACAGGAAGAGGTTAGTAACAATAACTGATAATAAAACAGAACCATTATCACAATATGCTAAAATAAAATTTATGAGAATGTGATCTCTCTCTCTCTCTCTCTCAAAATATCATCCGCTGTGATCTGTTGATCTGATGGCTTGAGACAACTGCTAAGTGGCTACTGAGTGGGGAACGTGAACGGTGTCGAAAAGCTGGACCAAAGGCTGATTGACATCCCGGGAAGGACAGGACAGAGCATGACACTGTGAAACCTCATTACGCTACACAGAATGGTCTGCAATTTAAAACTTAGAAATTGTTTTTTTCTGGAATATTCTATGTAATATTTTCCAACCATTGTTGACTATGAGTAACTGAAACTGCAGAAAAAGTGAAACTACAGAAAAAAAGGTACACAATATAAACTTTGTAATGATTTCTATCAAGCATTACTCTGAACACTTTTCTTCCCCTTACATATAGTTGTACGTTTTCTATCTTTATCTCCATCTCCTCTCTCTCTATATGTCTGTCTCTTCTTGTCCTTTCTTTCTCATTCCACCCCCATCCTTCATTTTGTAGTTAAATAATGCCATTTAACTTAATTGCTTTGTAACCTCTTGTCAAGTTGCATCAGTTAGGTTGCACTGGGCAGCGTGTAACATACCCTGGCTACAACTTGATTAAACAAGGACACGCGCCATCTCACGCAATGGAGTGTCGAGAGATGTGGGAAGCGTCAGGGTTGGTTGGCTTATTGGCTCGGTGAGTTCAGCCAGACACCAGGGTCCTCCCATTTCTGTGCTCTGCTCTCCTGAGCAGCATCTGTACCCCCCACAGCTCAGGCTGATGTGGACAGAGGATAAAGACGGTCCGCTTCTTCCTATGGCACTCCCTTAGGAACGAGGATTCATTTCCTGGAATATCTGATACAGACATCTCACCCCTCTTCAGCCTTTTCTTCAACCAATTGCTCGTTAGGGAATGGGAGACAAATGGGGCCCCTCTCTTTCCCCTCCTCTCTTGTTATGGACTTTCAGTGCAGAGTAGGCTGACACTATCCTGCTGGTCCTCGCCATGCCTAAGCTTCTTACTTTCCAGTGTTCCTGTATTTGCCTAGCCTCAAAAATCCAGCCAGTAGGGACCCATCACACTGGACTGATGTCCTCCCCCTGGGGTCCACAGATCCCTTACCTTCAAGACTGCCCCAGCATTTTCAGCCTTCCAGTGGCCATCACTAAGCTGCCTGTGAGCTAACTGCCTGGCCTATCACCATAGAACAAAATAACCAGCGACATTCAGCAGAACCTGAGACCTCTCCCAAACCCAGAGCTTTGCAGGTGATAGCGGCCACAGATCTGAGGAGATGCACGATTCGGCGATAAATGGAGGGGAAAGGAAATGTCAGGGGACAGTGCTTCCAGAACCTTCTTCCCAATGATTAATTACCATTCTTATGTCAGCTCATTTGATTTGGAATTCTCTCACTTCAACCAAAAGAATTCTGTCTAGTCAACCACCCACGAACTGAACCTCCCCAAGGCGTGGGTCTTTGCTGGAATTAACATCCTGGTCAAAGGAATCACACAAAACTGACATGCTCGGTTTCCCACGGAAGAAATAAAGCAAAAACCTTAGGGAGCTTCAAGGACAGCTAGGAAGATCAAATGCTAAGTACAAAGGAATGAGAGTGGGGTTATAAAAGGGAAACAGTGGTAAGAACCCAGAGGACATGAGATTGAAAGAGGGAGGTGGGAACAGAGCAAGCCAGGTGGGTCCGCAAATGGGTACAGGAGAGTGACATCCCCGCTAACAGGACAGACTTTGGGTGATGTCTGTCTCCTTAAAATAAGATAAAATTCTATTTACTCTTAAGGTTGATGTGAAGTAACTTGCATAAAGTGCTGAGCACATTCTCTGGGCAAACAGTAGATCTTTTTCACCCTCGGCTTTTGTCAAAGTGAAGAAGATGATGCAGAGATGAGTAGTGGAGAAATGACATATTCTACTTCTTGAGTTAATCAGTGTTCCTTGTCCCTCCTGCCCTTGTACACTGAGGAAGCAGATGTTCCACATTATCAGAGATCGGAATTCTCCCAGGTAACCACTTCCTCCATCCGTCTCTCCTCACCTTTGTCAATGTCTTGGCCCTGAGTCAGAATCGTAGAGGTAACGTAGCTTCTATTATCTCTAAAATAATTGATTGTGTAATTAAAAAGTGCTTGGCACATTGGCTGTTAACATTTTATTATTATTATTATTGTCATTAGGAATTAAATCTGAGAAGCAAATTTCTGGTCTACAACATCGAAAGCAAAAATATATTCATGAAGTTTTACTTAGGAGAAACGCATGGGCCAAGCAGAGGTTTATCAACCTATCATTTGTTTATTTTAATCCAAATATTTTTGTGTATCTTCTTTCTGAAACATTTTTCCCACAAGTAGTATATTCGTCCAGCTTTGCTAACACAACCTCATTTCTTTGGCAGGTTAGGTGACTTTGCAACAACATGTTAAATTAGTAATAAATTAATTATGATGTATAGAGGCAATAAAAATGTGTTAATGTGAGGAACGTGTAATTTAATCCCCAATTCAGAATGAGTCAATTACATTCTTTAGTAAGCCATGTTTATATTATTTCAAATTCTGAATTTCCTTCAAGAATCAAGGTCACATCGTTTGGAGGAAATTGTTCTAGACTTTCTTTCAAATTTAAATACTTTCTGAGAACAAGATACTTCAGAAAATTGTCTCCCAAAATACTACACACACACAGACACACACAGAGAAAGTCCTGATTACGTAGATATTGGTATAGAGATCAACCGATGGGTGGGTGAGTGGGTGGAAGGATGGATGGATGGATAGATGAATAGATGAATGGAGACATCAAGAAAGAGAGAACATTAAATTAAACTCAGTTGATGAGTATTCTAGCTTTCGACCTGCATCTAATCTTGGTTAAGCCATTTATGGCTCAACATTCCACATAATACAATAAGAAGTTGGAACAGATGATCTTTTAGGTTTTTTTTCTTCTAAGGAAATATTATTAAAAGTTTCCTAGTGAAACAATTTCAACCCCTGCAGTCATTTTGTTGCTTCTCTATTGCTCCTTGTATTTCCCTCCGAAGTCCTCTTCGCACCAGCACTGATAATAGAAGCTGTGCTCTCAGAACAAAACTCATCTGGTGAAGGCTGCAGTTTACAATGGATGTTAGATCAAAGCAAAATTACGAAGGTTAGAGTTTGCTTTAAAAAACATGTTGGAACAAACAAAAGAAATTCTATGCCCATCAAGAGAATTGTTCAGGAACCAGTAATCTCATTTAATCGAATATTTCCACACTAATGTAATTTTCTGTTTGGGGCTGAGCCACAAGGCAAGCTTCTTTATGCATGAACAGATCAAATCAGCATCTTCATTCTAGACTTTCCAGCCACTCTCCTAAGATGACCTGAGGGAAGTGATTCTAGTGATGACAGATTATACCAGAATATCAAATTCACAGTAGAAAAAGTTACAGTATGCATTGAAAGCGCTAAAAGGTGGGTACTTTCTAATTTGAGAATGGAGAATCACTGACACATGGTAAATTTCTTCTGATGTATATACCACGAGTAAAAACATTGTTTTGTGACATTATTTGTGGAGAGAAAAAGTAATATTTATATTTTAATTCAACTATCACAAGCTTGGTTTTTAAAGAAGTGCTATAGCTAGATACATTTGGCCAAAATTAATCATGACCCAAATCTTTCAGCTAAGCTAAATATTGATTCTTTGAAAACTAACAAGGTGTTCATTATGTGTCAATAAGAGACGGAGGCTAGCCAAAGTCTTCTATTATCTGTTTATCCTCTACCCAAAAAAGTGTTAAACACTTAGATATTATTTCCATTAGCTTCAGCTTTCTGCTGAAGTTATTCAAGCCATCTGCTAGAGAGATTTCTTCTTTTTTTTTTTTCCAAAGGTTCAAATCAGTTCTGAGCTCTGCCTTCTTCTGAAGGGCAGATAGAGTCTACTGTGTAACCACAGACTGTTTAAGGTCCCCAGTACCCCATATTACCTCTCCTAGGGCAGAGCCAATGAGCCATTGTGCATGGAATCATTCTGTATTTGAGGAAAGTTCAATAGTCAGATCCCTCTTTTGATTTAATAAGAACGTTACAAATGCCACAGGAATTCAAAAACAGTCATAGCTTGCTGCCTTAACAGGGCTGTTTCCACGAGAAAGAGAAAAGCAATCGTGCCTATAAATCATGTGTGTGTGTGTGTGTGTGTGTATGTGTGTGTGTTTGAGACCAGGTCTCAGGCCAGAGTAAGGTGCCACAATCATAGCTCACTGCAACCTCAAACTCCTCAGTTCAAGCTATCTTCCCACCTCAGCTTCCTGGGTAGCTGAGACCACAAGTGCACACCAATGCGCTTTGCTATCTTTCTTTTCTCCTTTCTTTTTTTTTCTTTCTTTCTTCCCCTTTCTTTCTCTCCCTTCCTTCCTTCCTTCTTTCCTTCTCCTTCTCTCTCTCTTTCTTTCTTTTTTTTTTTCTGTAGAGATGGGGTCTCACTATGTTGCCCAGGCTGGTTTCAAAATCCTAGGCTCATGATCCTTCTGCCTTGGCCTCCCAAAGCACTGGGACTGCAGGCATGAGCCGCCATGCCCACTACTGGTGTCCTTGGTGGATAGAGATGATGAAGAATCTGAACACATAAGAGAAGCTATTTTTACCTGGACCAGAGTTCCTCTGCATTTCCCACCTGCAAATCTATGATTAGCCACAACTGTCTCTTTGTTGCTGTTGCTTTATCAGTTGGATGGGCAGTTGGAGGTCTCAAGAGGGAAGTTCGTTTTTTCTTTCTAGGATGAAGGGTGGTATAAGACTAGTAGGAGGCCCCACCATATCACGCTCCCTTTGCACACTCCAGACTAGCTGTATGGATATAGCAGGTGCTCACTTAAGTCCTTTGTTTGTGTCCTTGGGAGAGATGGTGAAGGCTGTGCACCGTCGTTAGCCACCTCCTTGGTAATCCTATTTCAGAAGGGGCAGACAATTTTTGTGTCTCCAACTTCCCTGGAGACTATCTGAACATGTTCACCTGACATGCATCATGTGCTACACAAGGTAAAGAGGCCTGTGTAATATAACAACATTTTTTAAATAATCAAAAAATAGCAGTGAGACTGTCCTTCGTGGATCTCCATGGTTGAGGTCTGTGAAGGAGACAGGAAGGCACTGGCCAGAGCTGGGAAAGGACAGAGCCTTAGACTCCCGTGCACTGTTCTCTTGTAACTCCGAATGGTTGCCATGGCATTTTAATCACTCTCCTGTAGTAATTTCCTACTGGGTTTCTGTCCCAGGGTTCCTTAACCTCTCACTTTCATTCTCCTTCTCCGGGCATCTCCAGACAGTTCATACGAGGATGTACCAAAGCTTGACCTAGTCTCAGAATTCCTCGTGAAGTGGGCCCAAGGCTGATAACACAACTGAAGGTCCCTTCTCCTGCTTTTATTCATCCTTTCTGGGCCGAAT
Source organism: Cacajao melanocephalus (assembly GCA_963573385.1). Classification (NCBI taxonomy): domain Eukaryota; kingdom Metazoa; phylum Chordata; class Mammalia; order Primates; family Pitheciidae; genus Cacajao; species Cacajao melanocephalus. The sequence goes on along the minus strand of CAUYLG010011117.1, from coordinate 25,333 downwards.
CATTAGAGCTTCTCAGTTCCTACCTGGCATGAAATCCAAAAGAGCTTTTCTTCAAGTCCTTCGTTAAACTTGGTGTGCTCAGTGCTTAGAGCGGGTGTTTCGTTCTCCACCTTTTGTGATCATCTACATACAACTTTTTAAAAATCAAAAGATTATACTTAAAATGTTAATGTATTAGATTTTAAATTTTAATTAAAATGAACTATATTCATCAAATTAGTAACGATGGGGGGTTTGGGAACTAAATTTTCAGCTAGACTGCTGTCAGAAGCATTGAATGCTTCATTTCTGAAGGAAGATTTGACAATATGTAACAAAAGACTTAAACATGTATTGTTGACCTAGCAATTTTATTTCTAAATATAAGACCTGATAAAACAACTATATGTGCAAAGATTTTCATAGAAGCCTTGTTTATAAAGAGCATATAGAAATATCTTGTTAAGCAAGAGGATAGTTTATTTATTTATGTAGAGTTACATCACCTTTCAACGGTCATATAGCATTCTACTGTAATATAGTATCCGGTAAGTACTTCCAGGGCACCCTCTTCCTCAGTATCCTGGAATTACTTCCAGGGCACCCTTTTCCTTAGTATCCAGGGATTACTTCCAGGGCACCCTCTTCCCCACCCCTCATTATGGGTATCAAAAGCCAAGAAAGCTCAAGTCCCTGAGATATAATAGTATTTGCATATAATCTACACACATCCACCTGTGTACTTTTGTTGTATTTATTTATTTATTTATCTATTTATGTTTGAGACAGCGTCTCTCTCTGTCACCCAGGCTGGAGTTCAGTGGCATGATCACAGCTCACTGCAGCCTTGACTTCCAGGGCTCAAGCGATTCTCCCACCTCAGCCTCCCCAGTAGCTGGGACTACAGGTGCACGCCACCACGCCCAGCTAATTTTTGTATTATTAGTAGAGATAGAGTTTCACCATATTGGCCAGGCTGGTCTTGGACTCCTGCGCTCAAGCAATCTGCCTGCCTTGGCCGCCGAAAGTGCTGGGATTACAGGCTCGAGCCACTGCACCCAGCCCTCCTGTATACTTTAAATCATCTTTAGATTACTTGTATTACCTAATACAATATAAATGTTATCTAAATAGTACTTGTACTGTAATGTGTAGGAAATGATGACAAGAAAAACATTTGTACCTGTTCAGTAAAGATGCAGTTATTTGTTTGAATATTTTCGAACCTCAGTTGAATCTACAGATGTGAAACTCATGAATACAGAGGGCCAACTGCACATATGCTAATACAGAAAAAAGTCTTAGATACTTTTAAGAAAAATATGTGAGCTCCAGAACAATGTAAAATTATAACGAAGTATTATCAGTGGTTATCTCAGGTTAATAAAATTATAGTTAAAATATTTTTAAATCTCTTTTTCATATAAACTTTAAAATTTTATCACCATAAACTTATTATATCTTTCAAGATTTTTAAAATTCATGTTGATTCAATTTTTTAAGATATTAACACTGTTAACATATCTACTTCTTAATAATATTGAGACAAATTATTGGAAAGGCAGATAAACATTTTTGGAAATAAAAAGAGAAGCCAGTGAAAGTATGAATAATTGAAATCCACAGGTAGTTTAAAAATGTATCTTTGATCTTCTCTTTTTAACCAAATGTGCAAACAAGATATACAGTTACTGAGTCTCATTTCAGCAATTCCTGTGTTCCCTGAAAATTTGGGAGAAATATGAAATAATGAAAATTGTGGGATTATGGAGAGTGACTAGAGCGGGAAGAATCATATATAATTCACAAATAATCAGCCAATTATGCATATATAGAGCTATTAATACACTCAAGTTTGATCATAAGCCCTTGATAATCAATATCCATATTGGTCAAAAGAGATTGAGGGGGCTCGGGAACTCTGTGAGGGCTAAGTTCTGGAATAAGTTGTTAAGGAGTGAAGTGTAGACACCCATAGCATTTCTCATCACAGTGTTTTCCACATCACGTTTTTCTCATCATTACTGTATCAACCTCCTGTTAGGTTGGAAACCGTTAAGGGAAAGGATGCATCTCTTCTCATGGTGCTAGTTTCTTTTCCTTCCATGTGCCTGGTAGGGCTACACTGGCAGTATATCGCATGTCTTAAATGAATGAATAAGGGATTCCTTGTTATTGATGCTCTTCTACCTGTAAAGCATATCTTAAATCTTCAGTTTCTGCCGCTCACTGCAGTCAGGTTGGGCCCCATTCCCTGCCCGCCATGCCAGGGGAGGCCTTGGGCAGCTTCCCTCATCCTCTCACTGCCCGCTCCTCAGCCTCAGTGTCCTCATCCAACAGGTGCAATTTTACTTGTCACAGGGAACTGCTGTGAGATCAAGTAGCCACATAAGAACCTTGAAAGCAGTAATAGGGTCTTAACTCCCCTTGAAACCATATGGACTGACTGGGGACCTCACCCCTCTGGTCTCCGTAAATGTGAGCTCCTTTTTTTTCCTCTCCCCTTGGCTATGCGTTTCAACCAGAATGCTGCAGAGGCTTATTTGTAACAGAGAAGAGAAAACAAGTAGTTTTACCAGTGCTTAATTCAATTCCACACATTTCTGAGTCCCAGAATGTCTCAAATAGGAGACTTGGTCTGAAAATCTTCCCTCAGTAATTCTCCAAACTACCATTTGGCGCCTGAATAATTATTAACACCAATCTAATAATGCGAGGACAATCTATTTGTAGATATTTTCCTGAAAGTGGTGCAATGGTTTTAGTCCACTTTGTGGCATTTTTTTAAAAGTATCATCCTTTTATGTCATCGAGCGCTTACATTTTATAGTTAAAAACTTTCAATTCCATAAGGGCAAATACTTTGGGACATTCTCCTCCTACTTTTATTCATTATTCCAAGTGATTCCTAACTTTTCTTCAATAATGAAAAATCATATATTTATCCAACGATTTTGCATATGTTTCCATTCCCTTAGATATTAAGGTTTTCCCTCAATCCTTTTGCACTGTGATTTTCAGGTAAGGAGCACAAAATTTTAAATCTTTTTTTTTCTGATTTGAGCAGTGATACATGCATTTTTCTATTTTCCAAAAATTTATTTATACGAGATTAAAAACATACATGAAATTACACATTAGCAATAAATTATAAAGGAATGAGATAAGTAATTTTAAAATCAGAGATTGTATCAGATTATAGGTTCATCCTCTTGATTAGACATAATATTCCTGACATGTTTCTTCCAGCTTTATGCCATGACCCCTTCCTGTTTATCTTGACTGTGAGAAGAGTGAGGGGGTTCACAAAGCCGCCATCCCAACTGTTGCTGGTTGTGATGCTTGCACTCCTGCATCTTCTCCCTGCCTTGCATAGTTATGGCATCACCCTTGCCCATCCTGTAATTATAGCTATCAAACACCTGTTAGGTTTCATGCAGAATCCAAGGGCATTAAATGCCACCTTTTGTTGATGATTCCCAAATGTAAGTCTCCAGTCCTAATGCAACCCTAAACTTCAGCACCAAATTCAATTACTATATCTATACTTTACTATGAGCATTTCAAACTCAACAAATTCCAAACAGAGTTCTTACGTAAAAATCCCTAAGGGTGATATCGTCCCAAGCTTTCCACTGAAACTCCATCAGTTACTAACACTACCGTCCAAGGGATACCATAAACTCCTCCCCCTTACTCATTTCACTTCTCTTCTTGGCTTCTAATTTTGACCCCTAAGTTCCATTCTATTCTCAGTAGTAAAAATGATCTTTATAGAGCATAAATTAGATCATTTCAATCCAAACTATGACTTAAAATCCTTCAAAATCTTCCCATTGCAGTTTGAAAAAAGTACTAAGTTGTACGATATCGTTTGCTTGTTTCCCATGGACTGATTAAATGCTATTTCCATATTGTTTCCCATGGACTGACTAAATACTATTTCTCTATCCTACCAGATACAGGAGCCAGGCATATAGAGATCAAAGCATAACGTTTACTTCTGACAACACTGGGGCATGCAGCCTCTGAGTGTGGGCCAGTGAGCTGTTGGCACAAAGGCCTGGGGTAGACAGTGGGTCTGCTGGACAATTGTGAGTCCCATCACAGAAGAGGGCATGTCCATCCCATGGTAGAGCTCTAACCTGACATGTGCCCTTTGCTGGCAGGTGGATCCGCAGCAAAGAGAGAATGCAGAAGGGTTGCTCTGCCACTCTCCCTGTCTCAACATCTGGCGAACTCACTAGTTTCCCTCAGAGAGAAAGAAGCCAGGACCCTTCTCCTAATGGAAAGCCCCTCCAGGGGTACATAGGACTCCTCCAGCATTCACCACGGCTACAAACCCCTCCACCATGAGGTCCCTGCAGCGACTCCACCCTGCAGGACTCTTTCACTACACCTCAGCCACAATGCCCTCGACTCTGTCAAGTGCTCTCTTTGCATTTTGTTCTTTTTTTTTTTTTTTTTTTGGACAGAGTCTCACTCTGTCATCCAGGCTGAAGTGCAGTGGCATGACGATCTTGGCTCACTGCAACCTCTGCCTCCCAAGTTCAAGCGATTCTCCAGCCTCAGCCTCCCGAGTAGCTGGGATTACAGGCAAGCGCCATCACGGCCAGCTAATTTTTGTATTTTTTAGTACAGGTGGGGGTCTCGCCATATTGGCCAGGCTGCATTTGTTCTCTTCTCTGCCTGCAAAGGGCACATCCCAAGGCTGGATGCTTTTTACCCCTAAGGTCTCAGATAAAATGGCCTCACCTCAGAAATGGCAAACAGAACACAAAATAAGATGGTAGAATCATGTCCAAATGTATCTGTAACTATTATTACTGGAAGGAGATTTTTTAAATCCAGCAATGCGGTGCTTATATAAGACAGAAGTAAAGCAAAGAAGCTCAGAACATTGAAAATAAAGAATTAGAAAAAGATACGCTATGCCTGGCAAACCAAAAAAGAGAGGATAGAGATATTAATACCAAACCAAAGAGACTTTGAGGATACAGTGTTAAGACAGATGAAGTGAGAGGATAGGTAATAATCACAAGGACCATTAAGTTCATAGGTATAAGGAAATTATGAACTTGTATACGCCTTAAAAAGTGGTTCTGTGATTCATGTTGATAGAGCAAAACCTGGTGGAATTTTAAGGGAAATTGCCAAAACGATCATCACGGTAGAACACTTTACCACCAGGCCATGCCACATTGGCTTTGAGGCCAGGCAGTGACGCAAGCCTGAAAACTGGATGTTCCATAACAAAATGGGGGCAGAAGAATACAGAGAATTGTCGCCTTCGTAAATGGACAGGAGAAAGAGCTCCTAATAAAATGATGGGTCTGCTTAAGGAGCTTCTTTCAGCTGCCTATGATAAAACCTGGGAGCAATAAAATAAGTTAGAAAAAAGTTTTATCTTCAAGCAGAATTTAAGATAAATATAAAGAAATCAGGACTGGAGGATTCCAACATAAAACTGTTTCTCATCCCGTCTCTCATAGCAAAAGATTCTCAGAGTGAATTAGGAATTTCCTCACAGTAAAGATCAAATCCAGTAAAAGAGTTATCACAGGAACAAAAACATTTGAAATGCTTTGTTAAGACTTCAGAGGCCGGATGTGGTGGCTCATGCCTATAATGGGAGGCCAAGGCGGGCAGATCATGAGGTCAGGAGTTCTAGACCAGCCTAGCCAACATGGTGAAACCTCATCTCTACTAAAATACAAAAATTAGCTCGGCATGGTGGCACACAGGAGGCTGAGGGAGGAGAATTTGCTTGAACCCAGGAGGCAGAGGCTACAGGGAGCCGAGATGACATCACTGCACTCCAGCCTGGGTGACAGAGCAAGACTTTGTCTCAGAGGAAAAAAAAGACTTCAGAAAGACTTACAACTTATGGAACCATTCAGATAGACAACGGGGCTTTTAAGAATCTTAATTTATCCCCTATCCCTTGATTTTGAGGCCCAAGTGGAAAGAGATCTGTCTTGAAGAGATTCATGGGTACAGCTTTTATAGAATGAGGTGAATTTATAATTTGATACATAGAAAATGTATTAATTTTCCATAGAAATTATACTATATTGAACTCAAAAGATCAGAGAGAGTTTAAAATGAAAAAAGAATTTTAAATTGTTCAGGAAAGGGTCAATTCAGTAGACCCACGTGGCTCAAACCCTGCACATTCTGAGGAAAAGTCTGTGTTTGGGACTAGCCTTTGGCTGGTGCCTGGGATGTGAGGTCTATGACCCCGGAATGTGCTGCCTGATGAGTGTGTTTGCATGCCTGAGGCCTCAGGACGTGCAGTACCAGCTTGACAATGAGTTTATGCCGACAACTTGACTTAGAGTGAATGCCTACTTTGCTGAGGGGAAGGAGGATTCTGAGTGACTTCTCAACAAAGACACTGGACACCAAGGTTGAGGGGTGCTTTTTCGGTTGTCATACATCGTTGCTGAGAGAACTCAGTACCTTCCACAGGAATAGGACACGCTTACACCACGGAATAGGAAGCTTACACTACATTTCTCCCAGAAGTCACACCATTTGCATCTTTCCTTTGCTGATTTTAATCTGTATCTTTTCACTGGAATAAACCGTAACTATGTGAATAAAGCTTCCAAGACCAGTGAGTAATTCTAGTAAATCACTGGGCCTGAGGTGGACTTGAGAACCCAACATACAGGCTGCGAAAACCACTCAACTCCAAACAAAAGCCCTTTCTCACAGGAAAAAAAAAGTTTCTGAGAGGGGGATGAAGCGCCGTGAAGAAACACTCTCAGAGGCAGAACTGGGATCCGGTCAAGGAATGAGAAATTTATGCCTGTCAGGATTTCAAAATTTCTATGAATTGTTGGTTAGTGTGGGCCTTCTGCTTTCACCCTTTGCAAACAGGAATGTCTTTCTGGTTTTCCTGGCACAGCCTTACCTATGTATGTCAGGCATATGGAAGACAGGTTAAATTTTGATTTTATTAGAGGCCCCACTTCTGAAGAGCATCATCTGCATTTGGACCTAAATTAGATAAGGAGACCCTGGATCTCAAGCCTGAGCCCTATGTCATAATAGAAAGACATCTTTGGAAGGCATTCTAGAGAGTGAATATGTAATGTATATGGCAGAAACGGGAATCATGAGGTGTCAGGGCTGCGGTAGCTCATTAAGTAAGTACCTCCATCTAAACACACTTCTCATGATTCATGCCTATTCCTGAATCTGGGCTGAGCCTGTGACTTAATGTTTAAAATATCTCAGGAAAGATATTGTGCCAGTTCTGACTAATCTTGCAAAGTTCTGTAAACTTCTTTTGCACTCTTGGGAGCCCTGATCTTTCAAGCAAGAGGTCTGGCTAGGCTGCTGGAAAGACCACGTGAAGAAACCATGTGGTAACACCATGTAAACAAGATAGTAGGGGAGGGAGAGAAGGGGAGAGATAGAGAGAGAGAGAGATTGACTCCTGAGACTACAACAGTGCAGAACCAAGGAACACAGCCTACAAAGAAATCCAAAAATTCTAGGCATAGATATATCATCCCCATTAAGCAGTCCCAGCCGGCACAGTTATTGAAGTCAACTTAGCTGAGAAGCCAGAAATGAGTGAAGTGAACATCTTGTACATTCCAGTCTTGGAAGACAATAAGCGGAGTAGGATGAACCATCCTGCTGAAACGTCTCTGAATGCCTAACCACAGAATTATAAATACCTACAATGAATGTGGTTTTAAGCTACGACGTTTTGAGTAGTTTGTTTTGCAGCCACAAATATACTCTAACCAACTTTCTTCTAAGAGTCCACTCACTTTCATTTTACCCGTCACTTCTTTCCTCTTGTTCAGAATTAATTCCTAATTATTCATTCATTCAATTGGTAGAAAGACTGTGGGATATTGAGTCTGAATACCTGAGTCAGAGTCCAATTCTACCATATTGGCTCTGTGACTGAATCCCTTACCTTTAAGTTTTGTTTTCTCACGTAGGAAATGGGAATGATACTGCCTCACTGCCTCGTGATGATTAAGTGAAATGACAATAGTGAGATGTTTTTGAAGCAACTAAGCTTATTCTTTTGTCCTTTATCCCATAACTGAGACTCTCATTTCTAGAAATGGAAACTTCCTTCCCCCTGCATACCCACTGCAGGACCCTGGGTGCAGGGATTGCATGGAGCATGCTCAGTAGGTGTCTTGGTTACTATGAGATATTAGTTACTCCTGCCATAGAAGGAGAAGCCAGAGCCACCCTAAGGACACATTCTGTACTTTTTTATATACATATATACTTTTTTAAAGTGACTGTTTTGATAAACCACCAAGATTATAGATCCTTTGAGCAGCTGCTTTTCCACTTGGCATTAGCATGAACTTTAAAATTAAACAAACCTTGTTTCCTTATGTATGAGAAAAAAATAAAATTAGACAAACAGATTTGAAATCTTGGCTTTGTTGGTTACTCTGTGTATGATTTTTAATGTTACTTAACTTCTTTAAACTACCTCCTTTTTCTATAAAACGGAAATAGTATACACATCACATCTGGTATTACATTTTTGATGGCTGGATATAATATTTTGATATTTATCAACTTCTTTTTCAATTCTTCTTCAGCTTCAGCCACAATGCCATAAAAACAAAATAGGTCTAATAAAAATAACTGAACTTAATTGCTGGCACTAAAATTTATATTTGAAGCTCCATCGTGGAGACTTTGTAAAGAATTTACATAATTCTACAAAGAATGTACATAATTTCTATTTCATAAATAGAAAGACTTTCTTGTAATGGTGGTTTTTAATTAACATTAGAATAAATTTTTATTATGTGAATTAACCAATAGATGGCAGAACTTCAGAGAAAAGTGACGTCTGCTGCCCCTTTGCAAAATACTATCTGTATAATCCAAAAGATAACTAACAAAGATACAATAGATCCAATTCAGAGTCTTTCATGCAATCTCTGCTTATTTATACTTTACGTATTGTGTTGTCCTCTTTCAGTCTAATAATAATTTGGAGTTGTGCATGATTTCAATATAAAAACATTCTATTAAACATGAAAATATGATGATATGATACAGAGCTAAGGGAGAAAACGCGTTGTGAAACACTAAGAAAGATACATATTTCACTTTAGAATAGATGGCTCCTAGCTTATGAAAATATATATTCTAGGGAAAAATAAGGTTTTTAGGACGTTATCTGGAAGGAGTTGGAGAAGACAAGAAATCTGATTTTTGTAGCTTAATAAAATGATAGAGAGACTAGGAGAGAGAAACTGGGAATTACAGGGACCAAGAGAAAAGGCAAGGTGAAAAAGACTCGGTGAGAGAGCTATCTGAGCTACGTAACTCCTTCCTTTTCTTACAAGCAGTTTTGAATTCTCCTGCAAAGTCTGCAGATCCTGAAGCCTCTTGTCCTTTTGACTATCCTTTAATAGCTCCTCTTGGGTCTTGTGACCTCAGGTGGTTTAATATGCTATAAACCTAAGGCTTCATTCTGATGTCTATTTGCATACTTTAGCAAATGTTCTACTTTTTTTTTTTTTTTTTTTTTCAGAATCTGCCCTCAAATTTAAATCTACAAACAGCAGCTTGAGTAGCTTTTTGTAAATTAAAATAATTTTCAGGCACATTGGGACATTCACAGCCTATGTTCTGCTGGCACTCTTGGCAGGAGCTCAACAGTAATTGTACACTACATTAATATTAAATACGCCCTTTGAAAATTTTTCTGAAGGTGGTGATGCAATTTCAGTAACTTTTTCTCCCCCTAGGCATTTATAAATACCAAATTGGTTTAGTAAAGAGGCACTATTAGGGCACTTCATCATAAATTTGTCTCTTAAAATAATCCTTCAATGTACTATGTGGAAATCCCCCAAACTGTGGGGTTGAAACAGATGGCACAATTGTGCTATTAAACTTCAATGCCATCCATGGACTGTTAATTTCAATTAAAAAGTGTAAAGCATGGAGGGGTGGATTATGTCACTGGTGCTGGTCACAGTGTGTTTTCATAAGGTCACACATTTCTTGATGTTAAGTTACAAAGTGGGAGAGTGGGATCTTGTGACACTTGTACCCAGATCATGTCAGAAATACAGAAGCTTAGTTTCTGGACATTCTTGGTTTGCCTCAAGATAGATGTAAAGTCTTTTCGGATAGGTCTCAAGAAGTAGGCTGATGAAATTGCAAATTGTACCATCTTTCTTTTATTTGAGAGGTTCCTCTGAAGCAATATGGCAGAATGAAATAATAAAATAATGGCAGAATTAAGCCATAAGATAACATATTATTTTCTGAAACTGAACAAAATAAATATTAGCAAAGCTTTAAAATTCTTAAAACCATACAGGAGCTCTCACCAAGGAAGTGGAATAATCTCATGAGGAAATCTTGAAATCAGCAAGAGAAAAATAAGTGATTACCTAGAAGGAGACTCAAATAATATTATAGTTGACTTATCAGAAATTATGGAGGCCAAGAAAATGCAGTATACTAATGGGATACTATTCAGACTTTAAAAAGAAAGAAAATCCTGTCATTTGCAAAAACATGGATGAACCTGAAGAATACTATGTTAAGTAAAATGAGCCAGGCACAGGAAAACAAATACCATATGATCTCATTTGTATGTGGAATCTGAAAAAGGAATTCACAGAAGTAGAGAGGAGAATGATGGTCAGCTAGGGTCTGGGGAAAGAGTGTGTGGTTGGGGAGATGTTGGTCAAAGGATACAAAACTTTAGTTAGGATGAATCAGTGCAAGAGATCTATTGTACAACATAATGACTATAGTTCATAGCAATGTATTATATTCTTGAAAAATGCCAAGAGAGTAGATTTTAAGTGTTCTCACCAAAAAAAAGTGAGGTAATACATGTGTCAGTTAGCTCAATTTACCCATTCCACAATGTGCACATACTTTAAGACAACAAGCTATACACCATAAATATATACAATTTTTATTTGTTAGTTTAAAAAATAACTTAAAGAAAAGTAATGGAGGTCAGAAGAAAGGGAAAAAAATCAATCAATGGAGAATCTTATATTCACCAAAGTTATTCTATAGAAATGAAGACAAAATACAGACACTCCTAGGCAAACAGACACTAATAGAATTTGTTGCTCGCAGATTTACCTTACAAGAAATACTGAAGAACTTCACTTAATATCAAAGGAAGTGACAATAATTATAATCCACATGGGAAAAATAAGAGTTAAAAACTAATTATTACAGATATTTATGTATTTATAAAAGACAGCATAAGTGCATATTTCTTTCCCTTCCTTCTCTTAACTGGTTTAAAAATTAATTATAAATATGTCCATAATTTTATTTTTGGACCTATAACATATAAAAATGCAGTACATTTGACAATAGCATTACAAAGGAGGTGAGTTGGAATAAGGCTATACTGGATTATGGAAGGGACTTCAGACGACAAGTCAAAGTAACAGAACAAATGAAGAAAATATGCACTAATTTTAAAAAGCAGAGTTAATACAACAAAGACCATAAATATTTACCTGCTTTCCATTTCTCTCTCAGCTTCTCTAAAGCACGTATAAGATTGTATAAGGTAATCATTTATAAGAATGTATTATTGAATTTGTAATATTTATAGATATAATATGTATAACAATGATGCCATAAAAAGCAGTAAAAAGAAACAGATCTTCATACATGTAACATTTTTGTATTTCATTGGAATTAAATTAAAAATATTAAGCTGATTTTCATAAGTTGAGGTGTATATTGTAAGCCCTAGAGCAACTACTAAAAAAAACCTCAAAAAATAGCAAAAATTATTGAAGAAATAAAAATAGCACATTAGAAAATATCCACTAAATGCAAAAGAAAGCAAAAAAAGGAGTGATAAGGGAACAGAAAAGATATGAGACATTGAAAAAAGCAAAAAGCAAACTGCCAGATAAGATTTAAGAAAAACAAGATCTAACTACATGCTTTATATAGAAGACATACTTTATATTCAAGGATACAGAAAAGCTAAATCAGAAATGAAAGAGGAGACTTTATTTCCAATCTTAGTAAAAGAAAAAGGATCATGAAGAAATAGTACAAGTAGTTGTGTCAATAAATTAGAAAACTTTGATGAAGAGGACAAATTCCTAGAGAACACAAATACTGGAACAGACTTAAGAAGAAACAGAACATCTGAATAGGGAGAGTGAAGAAAGAGGGAGGATAGGAGACAGGGCTAACAAGCAGCTCCCACTTGGATGGACAGAACAATATGTGGAAACTCACACCGTGAACTTTTGCTCCAGGAACCACTGCAGGAACATACTAAGAAAAGCAAAAGAATTCACAAATCGTTTGAAAGGAGTGGCATGTCGCTGTAAATTCCTTGAGACAGGTGAAAAGCTGAGTTCCCAAAGTGTGTGTGTGTCGCGGGGGTGGGGCGGGGGAATCCTACCTCTGAAAACACTTCCCCACTGGAGAACCTGAAAATCCAGATAACAGGAGAAGAATTTAACTTTACCTAGAGCTGAAATGGATTTTGGGAGCCATGCAAAACATAAAAGTAGAAGCAGCAGCAGGGACAGCCTTGTAGGCACTCCCAGTATCCATCCTGGACCCAGGGAAGACATCCCTGACTATATCTCACAAGGGAGGGTCTTGGGGAAGGCAGCCAGTGGAATTAGGAGGGGGTCACAGGGTGAAAGAAGTTTTCACATGAATTTTGTAATAATTTTGGCTGGGCACAAGTTTTCTTGAGCAGAATCTGGGAATTGGATGGGAATTGCTGCAGACATGAGCACAGGAGCCACTGCTGACATTGTGGGCAGATGGGGAGGGATGAGGCCTGAAATGTGTGCTTGCTTTCTCAGCAAGATAACTTACGTCCTAGGGCAAGGTCTGAGTCCCGTGCAGTGGCTGCCTGGATCTAAACTCAGCACTGTTAGTGGAGCCTGCAGAAGGAAGACCAGCCTCACCAACTGCATGGGAGCTGCGTGAGGCCTATCACCTACTGGCTTTCCCCACTTCCCTGGCGAACTAGATGGCACAGCAGAGGCAGCCATAATCCCCTCTAGAACATAACCTCATTGGCCTGAGAGCCATCCCTCATCCCCCATAGTGGCTGTGGCAAGTCCTGCCCAAGGAAAGTCTGAGCTCAGACCTGCCTAAACCTATCCGTACCTCACAGTTTTTCTCTACCCACCCTTGTAGCTGAACATAAAAGACATAAATTCTGGGGAAACTTTATGGCCCTGCCCATTGCCTGCACTGGCCTTACTCATGCTGGCCAACTTAGGGCAAGCTTATATCTCCCTTCTACCACTGCAGCTGGTGCTCTCTTGAATGTGCCACCTCCTGGCTAGAGGCCACCAACTCAGGCCATTGCAGCAACTCATGACAGAATAATTCTATTCCCAGGAAGTAGGGTTAACAACAGTTAATTTCAATGCTTGCAACATCTTGGCTAACCAGAGGTCCTGAGTCTATCCATGTATCAGCTTCACTATTAGCATACCCAGCATCCGAAATAGCTGACACACTAAACATATCTACAACCAATGACTGTCACACAGTCTACTTCACTCTCCTACCACCTCCATCAAAGCAGGTGCTGGTATCCATGGCTGGAAGACCTGGAGACAGATCATTTCACTCTTTGCAGACATTCTCCAGCACCAGCCGAGGGCCTGGTAGCCCCAATGGGTGGTTAGACCCAGAAGAGCAATAACAATCACTGCAGCCCAGCTCTCAGGAAGCCCCATCCCTAGAAAAAGGGTGAGGGCACCATATCGAGGGATCACCTGGTGGGACAAAAGAATCTGAACAGCAGCCTTTGACTTCCAGACCTGTCCACTGAAATAGTCTACCAGAATGAGAAGGAACCAGAAAAATAATTCTGATAATACAACAAAAAAAGGTTCTATAACACCCCCAAAACATCACATGAGCTCCCCGGCAATAAATCCAAACCAAGAAGAAATCTCTGAATTGCCAGATAAAGAATTCAGAAGGTTGTTTATTAAGCTATTCAAGGAGATACCAGAGGATGGTGAAACTAACTTAAAGAAATTTGAAAAACAACACAGGATATGAATGAAAAATTCTCCAGAGAAATAGCTAGCATGAAGAGAAAATAATCACGACTTCTGGAAATGAAATACACACTTAGGGAAATACAAAATGCACTAGAAAGTCTCAGGAATAGCATCAAACAAGTAGAAGAAAGAACTTCAGAGCTCAAAGACAAGGCTTTTGAATTAACCCAATCCAACAAAGACAAAGAAAAAAGAATTTTTAAACAATGAACAAATCCTCAAAGAAATGTGGGATTATGTTAAATGGCCAAACCTAAGAATAATTGATGTTCATGAGGAAGAAGAGAAATCTAGAAGTCTGGAAAACTTACTTGATGATATAATTGAGGAAAACTTCTCTGTCCTTGCTAGAGATCTGGACACCTAAACACAAGAAGCTTGAAGAACAACTGGGAAATTCACTGCAAAAAGGTCATCACTTAGACACATAGTTATCAGGTTAGCTAAAGTCAAGACAAAGGAAAGAATCTTAAGAGCTGTGAGACAAAAACATCAGGTAACCTATAAAGGAAAACATATCAGATTAACAGCAGGCTTCTTAGCAGAAACTCTGTAAGCCAGAAGGAATTAGGGTCTGGGGTTCTATCTTAAGCCTTCTCAAGCAAAATAATTGTCAGCTGAGAATTTTGTATCCAGCAAAACTATGCTTCATAAATGAAAAAAAGATAATCTTTTTCAGACAAACAAATGCTGACAGAATTGGCCACTATCAAGCCAGTACTACAAGAAATGCTAAAAGAAGTTCTAAATCTTGAAACAAAACCTCAAAATACACCAAAATAGATCCTCCTTAAAGCAAAATTATCACAGAGCCTATAAAACAATAACAGTAAGAAAAAAAACACAAAGTATTCAGGTAACAACCAGCATGATGAATAGAACAGTACCTTACATGTCAATATTAATGCTGAACATAAATGGCCTAAATTCTCCATTTAAAAGATACAGAATGGCAAAATGAATTAAAAAGTCCACCAACCAAGTATCTGCTGTCTTCAAGAGACTCACCTAACACATAGAGCTCACATAAACTTAAGGTAAAGGGGTGGGAAAAGATGTTCCATGTAAATGAAAACCAAAAACAAGCAGGAATAGCTATTCTTATATCAGACAAAACACATGTTAATGCAATAACAGTTTAAAAAGACAAAGAAGAACATTATATAATGATAAAACGATTACTCCAACAGGAAAGTATCACAATCCTAATTATATAGGAACCTAACATTGGACCTCTCAAATTTAATTAATTACTACTAGACCTAAGAAATGAGATAGACAGTAACACAATAATAGTGGGGGATTTTAATACTCCACTGACAGCACTAGACAGGTCACCAAGACAAAAAGTCAATGAAGAAACAATGAATTTAAACTATACCCTAGAACTAATGAACTTAACAGATATTTACAGAACATTCTATCCAACAACATACATTCTATTTATCAGCACATGGAACATTCTCCAAGATAGACCATATGATAGGTCACAAAACAAGTCTCAATAAATTTAAGAAAATCAAAATTGAATCAGATACTCTCTCAGACCACAATGAAATAAAACTGGAGATTAACTCCAAAAGGTACCTCAAAACTAAACAAATACATGTAAATTAAATAATCTGCTCTTGGATGATATTTGGATCAACAATGAAATCAATATAGAAATGAAAAAATTCTTTGAACTGAATGATAATAGTGACACACCTTACCAAAACCTCTGGGATACAGCAAAAGCAGTGCTAAGAGGAAAGTTCATAGCATTAAATGCCTGCATCAAAAAGTCTGAAAGAGCACAAATGGACAACTGAAGGTCACATCTCAAGGAACTAGAGAAACAAGAACAAACCAAACTCAAACACAGCAGAAGAAAAGAAATAACAAAGATCAGATCATAACTAAATGAAATTAAAACAAACAAAAATAATATAAGCGATATATGAAACAAAAAGCTGAGTTTTTTGAAAAGATAAAGTTGATATACACACACGCACACTATAGAATACTACTCAGTCATATAAAGTAACAAAATAATGGGATTCACAGCAACCTGGAGGGAGTTGGGGACCATTATTCTAAGTGAAGTAACTCGAGAATGGAAAACCAAACATTGTATGTTCTCACTTACAAGTGGGAGGTAAAGCTGTGAGGATGCAAAGGCATAAGAATTATATAATAAACTATGGGGACTCATGGGGAAGGTTATGAGGGCAGTGAGTGATAAAAGACTACACATTGGGTACAGTGTACATTGCTCTTGTGATGGGTGCACCAAAATCTCAGAAAGCAGCCCTAAAGAACTGATCTATGTAATCAAAAACCACCTGTTCCCCAAAAACTATCGAAATTAAAAAGTAATAAATAATAAAACATTTTTAGAAATTAAAAAATTAACTGGGCTTGGTGGTGCATATCTGTAGTCCCAGCTATTTGGGAGACTGAGCTGGGAATATAGCTTGAGCCCAGGAGGTCAAGGCTGCAGTGAACCATAATTGCATCACAGCACTCCAGCCTAGGCAACAGAGCAAGATCCTGTCTCAAAACAAACAAACAAACAAAAATTTAAGTTCAAACGAAATAAAGAATATGAAAATCTGAATAGGCCTATCATAAGTAAAGAGATTAAATTAGTAATCAAAAAATTACCCTCAATGAAATGCCCAGGCCAATATTTCTAAAAAATATTTAGAGATGAATTAATACCAGTTCTTCATGAACAATTATCCTTTATAAAAAGAGAAGAAAACACTTCTCAACTAATTCTATAGACTAGTTATTACCCTGACACCAAAGACAGCCAAAGATTTTATAAACTGCAGATCAATATATGTTATGAATATAGATATAAAAATTCTCGACAGAAAACTAGTAAGCTAAAACTTGAAACGTTAAAAAATAAAAATTATACACTATGACCAAATTTGAATTTATGCCAGTAATGGGAGGTTTGTTTAATATATAAAAATTAATTGATGTAATATACTGTATCAATTGAATAATAAAAACCACGCTGATCTCAATTAATGCAGAAAAAGCATTTGACAAAATTCAATACCCTTGAATGAAAAAAGCATTTAACAAACTAAGAATAGAAGGTAATCTCTTTAACCTGACAAAGGAAAGTTGTAAAAATTCCATAGCTAACATCATACTCAATATGAAAAACTGGTTATTTTCTCCTAAGATCATAAATAAAAGGAGGATATCTGTTTCCACCATTTATATTCAGCGTTGTACTTACTAGAAGGTCTAGCCAGGGAAATTTGGTAAGGAAAAGAAATAAAAGGCACCAGATTGGAAGGGAAGACTTAATAGAATTTCTATTCACAGATAATATGCCTTGAATATTTTTAAAATTCAAGTTAATCTACTTTAAAATTATTAGAATGAATTCAACAAAGTTGTAGGATATAAGACCAATATACAAAAATCAATGGTATTTCTAAATACTGATAACAATCTTTAAATATAATTATGAAAACAACTTTATATATAACATCAAAAAGAATAAAATGCTTAGCTTTAAATTTACCAAAAGGAATGTAAAACTTATGATGTCAAAATTACAGCTCCTTAGTAAAAGAAATTAAAAAATATCTAAATAAATGTAAAGCCATCTCATGTTCATACTCCCCAAACCAATCAATATATCCAATGCCATCCACATCAGAATACCAGCTATTTTGTATAAATTGATGAGATAATCCTAAAATTCATATGGAAACTCAAGTGACTCAGAAGTGCCAAAAGGATCTTGAAATAAAAAAGCAAAATTTGAGGACTTAGTATTCTTAATTTCACATCTTATTATAAAGCAACAATAGTTAAGACAAATTAATACTAGCGTAAGTATATACATATGATCAAGAGAATCAAATAGAAATAAACCCATTTATCCATGATCAATAGAGTTTCTACAAGAATGCCAAGACCATTCAATTAAAAAAGAATAATTTATTCAACAAATGGTGCTAGGACAACAGATAACCACATGTAAAACAAAAAGAAAAAAAAATGAATTTGAACCCTTACTTTATATTATATACAAAAATTAATTCAAAATGGATTAAAGACCTAAACTGAAATCTAAAACTATTAAAGTCTTAGAAGGAAATACAGGAATAAATATTCATGAGATTAAATTTGGCAATGGATTCTTAGATACGATGCCAAAAGCATGAGCAAAAAAATAAAAAAAATAGACAAATTGGACTTAAAATGTAAATGTTTGTGCATCAAAGGACAGTATCAAGAAAGTAAAAAAGACAACCCAGAAATGGAAAAATATTTGTAAATCATGTATCTGATAAGGAAATCATATATAAAATATACAAAGAACACTTACAATGTAATCATAAAAAGACAAGTAATACACTAAGATATGGGCAAAGGTAAATCAGTACAACCACTATGGAGAACGTTTTGGAGGCTCCTCAAAATACTAAAAATAGTATGTATGTACCCAAAACAAAGGAAATAAGTATATCAAAGAGATATTGGCTCTCCCATATTTGTTGCAGCTCTTTTCACAACAGCTAGGATTTGGAAGCAACCTAAGTGTCCATCAACAGATGATGGATAAAGAAAACGTGGTACATATACAAATGGAGTACTATTCAGCCATAAAAAAGAATGAGATCCAATCATTTGCAAAAACATGGAGGGAACTGAAGATTAGTAGGTTAAGTGATATAAGCCAGGTACAGAGAAACAAACATCACATTTTCTCACTTATTTGTGGGATCTAACAATCAAAACAATTGAACTCATGGATGTACAGAGTAGAAGGGTGGTATCAGAGACTGGGAAGGGTAGTGGGGGTGTTGAGAGGAGGTGGGAATGGTGAGTGGGTACAAAAACACGGAATGAACAAGACCTACTGTTTGACAGCATGACAAGGTGACGATCATCAGTAAAAACTTAATTGAATATTTAGAAATAACTAAAAGAGTGTAATTGGATTGTTTATAACACAAAGGATAAATGAAATGCTTGAGAGAATGAATACCTCATTCTCCATGGTGTGTTTATTATGCATTGCATGCCTATATCAAAACAGCTCATGTATCACATAAATAAATACACCAACTTACTATGTACCCACAAAAATTAAAAATTAAAAAATTTTAGAAGAATCCTATCATGAAAACACAAAAACACAGAAAAGATATGAGCATGGGATATAAATAGACATTTCTCCAAAGAAGAAATACAAATATCCTATAAGTGCTTGCATTAGGGAAACAAAGGTCAAAAGCCACAGTAAAATTGCATTTACCACCCCAAAATGATGTCTAAAAATTTTTTAAAAATTGAAAATAACAAGCATTTTTGGGCATTTGGAGAAATTGGAACCTTCGTACATTGCTAGTGAGACTACAAAATGGTTCAACCACTGCGAAAAACAGTTTGACATTTCTTCAAAAAGTTAAACACAGGATTTCCAGGTTGCCCAGGAATTCCACTCCTAGGTATACATCCAAAGAATTGAAACCAGGTAATAAAATAAATACTTGTAAAGGAATGTTAATACCAGCACCATTCACAAGAGCCAAAATGTAAAATCAATCCAACTCCACTGACTGATGAATGAATGGACAAATTACGGTATATTCACACAATGAAGTATTATTCAACCTTAAAGAAGAATGAAGTACTGATACATTCTACAATACGAACGAACCTTGAGAACATCAGGCTAGGTGAAAGTAGTCCATCACTAACGACCACATATTGCGTGATTCCATTTCTGTGAAATACCCCGAGTCGGCAGAAGTAGATTGGCGGTCTCAGACTTTGAGCCATTGCTCATAGACGAGGTGAATCTCCCTAGCTATGCTCAGTGTGCACAGCTCTCGACTAAATCCAAAGTGAAGATGTGCAGGTCTCAGAGAAGGGTTAGGCTAATAATTCACCCACACGATGTAAAAGTAATGAGATGGTGTCAAAAACAGTGGCCTACTTTAAACATGAGTGGGGGAGGGGAAAAGAAACACTATAAAAAAATCTAAGAAAGCCTAGTAGGAAACCAGGTCGGTTATTTGTTCAAACAGTTAGCTATGCTTGACTGTGCAGAACAGAAGTATGTCAAAGGAGCATGGGCTTTGGAGATCTAGTTCTTATTTCTTTCTGGGCATACTCCTCACTGTTCCAGAATCTTGAGCAAGTCACTTAATGTCTCTGTCCCTGGTTGTAAATCTGCAAAATGAGGTTAATGCCATGTACCTTGCAGAAATTGTCACGGCGATGAAATGAGGTAATTTGTTGAAGGAATCTGCATGACACTTAATCAATGATCACGATTTTTCCAGATTCTAGGGCAGGAATCACAGAAACATGTAGGTGAAATGAGAACTTTAGGTTCATTTGTTGCAAGGACAGAGGAAACACAGGAAATAGACAAGCAGGGACATGAACACGAATGAGACCCACAGACGACTCCTGACATTGTGTACAATGAAAATAACCGTGGCCATTTCTAAGATCTTAACACTACCAGACATGTGATATCTGATAGTTCCTTTAATTCCCCCCAGTCATATGACGTAGACAATATTATTACTCTCATGTTATCAATGAGGAAACCAAGACTTAAGGGAGTTAAATAACTTTCACAAAGTCATGCAACTAGGAGTAATAACATTAGCCAGTTCTAGCAGCACTCTCACTCTGTTGCCCAGGCTGAAGTGCAGTGGTGAGAACGTGGCTCACTGCTGCCTTGACTTCCTGGGCTCAAGCGATCCTCCTGCCTCCGCCTCCCTGGTACCTGGGACTATAGGCTTTTGCCACCATGCCTAGCTATTTTTTTTTTTATTTCTTGTGGAGGTGAGGGTCTCACCATGTTGCCCCAGCTTGTCTCCAACTCCTGGGCTCAAGTGCTCATCCTGCCTCGGCCACCCAAAGTGCTGGGATTAAAGGCATGAGCCACCATGCCTGACCTAAAGCACTCTGTATAAGCTCTTATGAGTCTGCACTACCCTCTTCTCTCCAGGATACAGTATGTGCAGATTTAGGTTAATTTCTGTAGTGTTGTATTTCCTCGAATCTAAGGTGCACGACTTTTCACATTTTAACACTTCTGCAATTAGTATGTGCTTTACAAATAACATGCATTTTTAATGAAATCGTACTTTCTTTTTTTCTAAACCATTACTGTTAAATCAGGGGTACTTTTGTAAACTTTCTGAATTTGGGCTGTATATCATACCAATGTATTACTCACGGTTTTTGGAATATAATAGTTTCTTGGGAATTACTTGTGAAATAACGCATTTTCAATATTTTTGCATAGGGAGATCAGGGCTTTAAATTTAGAGCTGCTCTACCCAAATGCTTCTCACACTCCTTATTTAGTAAGCAGGTACTTTGTTTCCCACGTTGTTTTCAATTTTTTAAATTTTCTTTTATTTATTTATTTTCTTTCTGAGGCAGTGTTTCGCTCTTGTTACCCAGGCTGGAGTGCAATGGCACGATCTTGGCTCACCACAATCTCCACCTCCCGGGTTCAAGCGATTCTCCTGCCTCAGCCTCCTGAGTAGCTGGGATTACAAGTGCACGCCACCATGCCCAGCTAATTTTTTTCTATTTTTAGTCGAGACAGGGTTTCTCCATGTTGGTGAGGCTCGTCTTGAACTCCAGACCTCAAGTGATCTGCCCATCTCGGCTTCCCAAAGTGTTGGGATTACAGGCGTGAACCATGGTGCCCCACCATTCTTTTATTTTCAACACAAAACAATAATCTGCCTTCACTGGTGACTAGTGATGGGTGCCTCCTGACAGGAGCTTTTCTGCTTTTCCCACCCTAGTATCAAAAGAATCCTTCTTTTAAGTCTTCCTTCTTTAAAGCTTCCTGAAACACTATGAGATTCCCAATCATCAAAAATCCATTTTGATCCCCTACTATGAATGCAAGAATCCATGCAAGTATCTTTTTAAAATGATGGCACCAACAGACTAAATGCCGGGGTAGCATTATGCCCAAGCTGGTCCTGAGACCTGTGATCCCACAGCCCATGCCACCCCTAGCACCCACCCCACAGAGAAGAGTGGAGCCAAGAGTTGTCAGAAGACCCACAAAAGAGGGAAATAAATAAATGCTGGGAACACACTTTTTTTCATTTTATTTTTATCACGAAATATTGTAGACATATCAAAAAGTACTGAGGCAAATATAACAAACATTCAGCTGAATCCAGCTTAAGAAATCAGACAATATAGACACATTTTTGCCTGCTCATGTTTTAACATTCATTTCATTTGTTCAGTGGCCTTTATTCTAATCACACAACATGAAGTCTGAAATAGCATAAGAGCAAGAATCAGAAGCAAAAGTTCAGGTCACATCCTTTGGCTGAAATGCGGATCGGCTGAAATTTTTTGCTATAATTGCTATCAGCTACAACAGGTTTTTATTTTTACTTATTCAAAAGCAAGTAGACAAAGTATCACTCAAGAAAGACCGCTTTAATATCAATATAGAAAAAACCTTTTAAAAGTCTCTGACACTTGCAGATGAATGCACATTAAAGAAAGCTTTTAGAGCGTCATTGTTAATTATCTTTAATTTTTTTGTAGGCTTTTTGTCGTTGATTAGAGATATTCAGACAATTAGTGTCTGTAACATCTGGTCACTTTTATGAATGCATAGAACACAAATGTAGACAATAGTCACTGCTTCTTTTTGGAAGTTTTCAGGCTTTTTGAATCAAGAAGTTCCCTGAGAGGATTGACAATGGCACGCAGACACAGATGTGTCCGCTAGCGGCAGAGATCATGTTATTTTACAATCCAGGAACTTCCCAGCATTCTGCCAGGAAGAATGGATTGTGAAGTGTAGCCAGTTCTGATTGCAATCTTGTCCAGGAAGCTAGAATAATCATTCAGGCATATATTTAAAAGTCTTGTAAAATTACCTTTGTTAGAAGCAATTACGGAAGTTTGAGCAAGGCAAATTTATATTCCGATTTATGAATACTGGTTGGTTTTATATTGGAAAATATTTCGCTAAGACCCTTAAAATCCTGATTTCATTGAATAGTGTTTTGCTTCAACAAGTCAGATGGTGTCCTCCCAACTGTAAAATGGTTTTATTCCCTAATTTAATGGAATGTATATGTCAAGTTTATTTTTAGAAGAATTTGGATTAATCATAGCGTATTTTTTAAACTTTGGAATTGACTCAAAATTATAATCTATCTATTTTTATTCTCACAACACATACCACTTGGTAGGAGATAAAGATTTGAAGATAGCGCTGACACATTTTCTCCTTGCTTTCCCAGAAAAAGGGAGATTGTGGGGCTAAATTAGGGTAAATGCTTCATTCCCTATTTTTCATTCAGACCAAAAGTGAAAAATGAGATGAGTGTGTTACTGATTAGTTTTCTAGTGATGCCTTAACAATGTGCCACAAACCAGGTGCCTTAAACAAGAAAAATTCATTTTCTCACAGTTCTGGAGGCTGGAAGTTCAAGATCAAGAGGTCATCAAGGTTAGTTTCTTTGAGGCCTCTCTCCTTGCCTCACAGATGGCCACCTTTGCCTAGATGTCGCAGGGGTGTCTCTCCATGTGTGCACTTGTCTGGTGTCTCTGTCTGTGTCCTAATCTCTTTTTATAAAAACGCCACCCGTCATATTGGATGAGGGTACACTCTAAAGACCTCAAATGTACCTTAACTACCTCTTTAGAGAACGTATCTCCAAATACAGCCACATTCTTAGGTACTGGGATTAGGATGTCAGCAGGTGGATATGGGGCACACAATTCAGTCCACACAGTTACATGGATGAAAACACTCCAGAAGCCCCAACTTGGGTCCCAGGTGCTCACTACACTCTGCAAAGCCTGCACGCTCACCTGCAGGGGTGAGGTGGGGCTCACGCACGGTGACACTTTCTGAAAGAAGCCCTTTGCTTGAATTCAATGACTTTCCGAAAGAAGCCCTTGGCTTTCTTTCAGTAAGATGATTTTTATCCTCATTTTCCATTCGAATGAAATGTTCACTACTACAGCTGAGTCAAGGAGTCACCTAAGTATCTTCAGAAAGAAAAATAAATTTCTGGACATTCTGCTGAAGAGGAAATGTTAGCCTCATTTCCTAAGAATGACAAGGTTAGGCTCTCTTGGGCCTTCTGCGTTTCTGGTGGCTCTGGCATCAGCTAACTACAGAAACGCTGCTCTGCCCTCAGCAAATAGGTCCAATGATGTCGACAAGAGAAACACTGCATTTCTCAGCTGTGTGACCAGCAAGGCACTGGGGCCCCTGATGTCCAGGCTGTCTGCACTTCCCTCTCCACGAGTCCTGCTCCAGGGAAGTGAGAAGGTGCCAGGCACCTGCTTTTTGCCTTGAGAATGTTTTCTTCACGAGTGCTCAAACTTAAGCTAAATACTTTCAATATGGGGTAACTTTGTATGCACATAAAAAACACAGTTTGTCATTTTTACTTTCATGTATGCAGAATATGAAATTTTACACAGAACGTATTTTTATAAATCACTTTATATTCTGGGCACCTAACATTTCTAATCTCTACGACTTGAGGACCTATTACCATAAATAAAATCTGCATGGTTTAAGGATTCTTGGGTAATCCCTGGTCTTACAACCTCTGGAGCTCAGTGGTCAATTCTAGGTTCAGAGTGAAAGAGGAGAAGCCCCAGGACAGGACACTCTTGGGAGCAGTGCCATATGGCCAGAGCAGCTATGAGGGCCATGGGAGCCACAGGAGCCACAAACCCAACAAGCCAAGGAGCCACAGGAGCCACAGGAACCACAGGAGCCACAGGAACCACAGAGCCAGAGTCAGCCTGGCCTCTGGCTGGAAGGAGAAAGTAGTTAGGCTGAGTAACTTCTGGTGAGGTTTATGCTAGATTTCTTCAGCTCATCTGCTCACTTCATATTCACAAGCTCGGGAGAGATATATTACTTTCTCTCCTTCTTTTCTCTTCGTCTCCCTCCCTCCCTCCCTCCCTCCCTCTTTCATTTCCTTCCTTCATTCCTTCCTCCCTCCCTCCCTTTCTTTGTTCCTTCCCTCTCTTCCTTCCTTCCCTCCTCCCTGATTCCTTCCCTCCCTCCTTCCTTCTCTCCCTCCCTCTCTCCTTCCCCCTCTCCTTTTTTCTTTCCTTCCTTCCTTCTTTCCTTCCTTACTTCTTTCCTTCCTTTCCTTCCTTCCTTCCTTCCCTCCTTCCTTCCTTCTTTCTTGAACCTGAGGTTCAGGGCAGTTGCTTTCCTTTTGGAGAACAGGGTCCAAGTACAAATGCCAAAATCCCATCTCAGGTCATCTTCCTGCAAA
>CAUYLG010011115.1:0-23094 GCA_963573385.1 Cacajao melanocephalus | reverse complement strand
TTGTTTATTTTTGTTTAAAACTTCCAATTTAAAAAAAATTTTTTTTTTTTTTTTTTTTTTTTTTTTTTTTTTTTTTTTTTTTTTTTTTTTTTCAGACAGAGTCTCATTCTGTTGCCCAGGCTGGAGTGCAGTGGCACGATCTTGGCTCACTGTAACGTCCGCCGCCTGAGCTCAAGCGATTCTCCTGCCTCAGCCCCCTGAGTAGCTGGGATTATAGGCATGCACCACTATGCCTGGCTAATTTTTGTATTTTTAGTAGAGACGAGGTTTTACCATGTTGGTAAGGCTTATCTCGAACTCCTGACCTCGTGATCTGCCCACCTCAGCCTCTCAAAGTGCTGGGATTACAGGCATGAGCCACTGCGCCCAGCCTATCATCATCTTTATGTGATAATTATTTACAAGATTTTCAATGAAGAATTCCAATAGAAGAATCCATATTTAAGATTTGTAGTAGACTGAATTAAAGGCCCAAATTCTTCATCTTTTCCTGTATCCATGCCATTTGCCACCTAACTTTTCAGTTTCTCCCTCTAAAGCAGAGTTTCTTAATCTCAGCGCTATTGACATTGGGGCTGGGTAATTTTTTGCTGTTGGGAGTTGTTCTGGGCATTATAGAATGTTTAACTGCATCCGTGTCTTCTGCCTAGTAGATGTCAGTCTCATTACTCACCACTCGCAATTGTGACAACCAAAAATGCCTCTAGACATTGCCAATGTCCTCTCCTTGAGGACAAAATCTCCTCTAGCTGGGAAGTACCACTCTAAAGGTAGGTAGTTCTCACACGGACTTCAAGCTCAACCAACATAACTGTCTGTGTCAAAGAAAAACTTGAAATATGTTTGTGTAGTGAAGCTTGCTCTCCTGTGCTTCTTACATCACCATGAGCAGAACGTCTCCACAAAAGCTGCTCTGTCTTCAGCCTGGGCCCTAGAATGAAGCTACCTTAGCTGATCCAAGAAGAATGTACCAAAGAAGTAGGACTACCCCAGCTACCAAGTCCTGAAGTAGAGTTGTTTCATCCAACCTCAGATGTGTGAGAAATAGATAGACATTGTATGCCACTGAGATTTTGTGGTTAAGCAGCAAAAGCTGACTGATATTGCTTAGCCAACGTAAAGTATATCCAACTCTTAGTTATATTGTATTGGATTTTTTAGTTGCTTACTATGTCTTGAGACTCTCCCTCATTCCTGTTTCCTCCCCTGATTGTAGCTAATCCTCTTTGTCGAGGATGCTTCTACATAATACTAATCCTTCCAGCTCTCTTCTGAGAGATACGTGCAACCACTTGACCATGTACTTCATGTGAATTTAGGCAATGAAACTGGATTGTTTGTCCTTTTAGTATTGAATTTTATAGGGATTCTTTATACATTCTGGATCCAAGTCCTTTGTCAGATATATAAATTGTGGATATTTTCTCCAAATCTGCAGCATTTTTTTTTTTCAGTTTCTTAATAGCATCTTTTGATGTGCAAAAAAACAAAAGTAATTTTGATGAACCTAATCTATCATTTTTTTTCTTTTCTGTTTAGGGCATTTTTTGTTCTAAGAAGGCTTTGCCTAGATTGCAAAGATATTCTCCAATCTTTTCTTCTTTATAGTTTTAGCTTTAGTGTTTAGCTTTTATAGATTAGCTTCATAGTCTTAGCTTTTGTATTAGGGCCATGAGCTACCTTGAATTAATTTTTGTGAATGGTGTGAGTTGTGGGTTGATTAATTTTCATTCATGTAAATACCCAGTTATAGTAAATTTTAATATAATATGTTATTGAAAAAAGCAGGATGTAAAATAGATACTGTAGGGTCTGAACCATTTTTAATCTTATTTAAAGAAATAGGATAGGATATAAATACAATCAGATTAATAAACCTTGTCATTGATAGGACCTTGGGTGAGTTTTTTCTTCCTGCTTTTCTGCATTTTCCAGTTTTCTACACTAAACTTATATTAACTTAATAATTTGAATAAAAGCTCTAGTTTTCTTTTCTTTTTTTTTTTTTTTTTTTTTTTCTTTTGAGACAGATTTTTGCTCTTGTCACCCAGGCTGGAGTGCAATGGCACAATCTCGGCTCACTGCAACCTCTGCCTCCTGAGTTCGAGCAATTCTCCTGCCTCAGCCTCCCGAGTAGCTGGAATTACAGGTGCACACCACCACGTCCAGCTAATTTTTGTATCTGTAGTAGAGACAGGGTTTCACCATGTTGGTGAGGCTGGTCTTGAACTCCTGACCTCAGGTGATTCGCTCACCTTGGCCTCTCAAAGTGCTGGGATTACAGGTGTGAGCCACTGTGCGTGGCTGGAATTTCAAGAACCTTTAACGTGATCCCCCACATGCTGGGATTAGGATTAAGGCGGTCCTCAGGCCTTTGTTCTGCCTGCAATGTTCCTAAGGTTGTTTTCTAGGTTTGATTGCTGCTCAAACATTCAAAATCTGAAACAGCAAAGAAAGAAAAAAGAGGAAATCCATTCCAAAGCAGATACTATAACTGAAAGTTGAATGCATGCCAGGAAACATTATAATTTGATATAATATGATATTTCAGCCTTATTTATTCTGAATTCCTAAAGCTTTGGAGGTGCCAAATGCATTATGAAAAAATATTTGTTTACCTAGAAGCTTAGGGTTCCAAAGTGTATACTTTCTGTGTTTCATTTGGCCTGTGGACAGGAGAAATATTACATAATTCTGTAACTAAGGCCATCTCTCTGTAACTTCTCCATGGCATTCTGCATCCTTGACCTTTACATGGTGAGCTGTACTGTCCCTGTCACAATGCTTGTGCAGTATTCCTCTCCCAACCAGACCTCCTTATTTACTCCTAAGTAGCTAACTCTTATCTTAATATACTGTCTCTAATCCCCATTCACTCCACCCAGACCTTTGCCCCTTCCTCTCCTCCTAGACCCCATGGTTAGTTATTTCTAGTGGTTTTATTCTATTACCACAACTGTCTTTCCTCCTATAATTTCCTCTTTGACAGTGCTAGCTTCCAGAAAACATTTATTTTGCTACACGGCCATGTAACGCTGCTACCTGACATATTACAACTGATACAGGAGTGCTGGGAAGGGAACAGCATCGACCCTTTAAGTGATACGAAAGTGGGCAAGGGAAGTGCTGGGTAGAGAAGGGAATGGTCCCTCAGCTAGGTCCACCCTCATGGAACTAGCTGAGGACAGGCACTCTTGCCTTGGAGCCCAAATGTTGCATTTCCCAAGACCACCCTGGCCTGCCACTTCCCCATCCTGTGTCTACAGAAACCCGAGACCCTAGCAGGCACACACCCAAGAAGCTGGACATTATGAAGAATACATTGGTGGAAGAAGACGCAAGGAGCTGGTTGTGGAGCGCACACTGGCGGAAGAACATGCTGACAGGCACCAGCAGGCCATCGACCAGCGGAAGACACAAAGTTTGGCTAGAGAGGTTGGAGAAGAGTCCAGTAGCAGGACTCCAGAGAAAAGCTATCTCCCTTCTGACTCCCCCATCTTCTGAGAGCTACTTTCACTCAATAAATCCTTGCACTCATTCTCCAAGCCTATGTGTGATCCAATTCTTCCAGTACACCAAGGCAAAAAACCCCGGGATACAGAAATCCCTCTGTCCTTGTGATAAGGAAAGGGGTCTAATTGAGCTGGTTAACACAAGCCGCTTATAGATGGCAAACTAAGTGAGCACCCTGTAACACACGCCCACTGGGGCTTCAGCTGTAAACACTCACCCCTAGACACTGCTATAGGGTTGGAGCTCCACAGCCTGCCTGTCTGTGTGCTCCCCTAGAGATCTGAGCAGTGGGGCACTGAAGAAGTGAGTCACAGCCCCACTGCATGCCCTGTGAAGGAGACAAGGGAACCTTTCCTGTTTCATAACCAGAAAAAAAATGGAGTTGGAGGTAACATGGGAAGAATTCATAAACAAAAATCAATAGAACTGCAATCCTATAGAGAATCTGACTAACCAGGATAGCTTGTTTCCAGAAAGCATCAAATTTCAGAAAGATGTAATTTGGGCAATGAGAACAAAGACATATCTTTAAAAATATGTGGCAGGAAAAGTAGGATATCACATAAAGGTGGGTCACGTAGGGAAAATCTGGGAAAGACTGCAATGTCTGAGAGTCTTCAGTGGAAACTTTGGCCTTGTTTAGCACACAACCTCCAGGTTACCTGATTCTATGAGGTTTGTGCCTTTCATTATCTTTGAGCCATTTTATAACTGTAAATTTAGACAATGACTAGTGATGCAAATTATTCTTGCTCCTGATGCGCAAATGAGTTCTGTCTAGAGGACTGGCAACTGTTTTCCCTCCCCCCATCCTCTGTGGAATAAGCCAGTTTTACTTCATTTGTTAATTCATTCCAGTATTCTTAATTATCTCTCTCTCTGTGTGTGTGTGTGTGTCTTTGAATTCTCCTTTGAACTGGCTGTCACAACTTACTGGTCCCTTGGTTAAGAGTAAAATAAGCCCGGGCACAGTGGCTCATGCCTCTAATCCCAGCACTTTGGGAGGCCAGGATCACTTGAGGCTAGGAGTTTAAGACCAGCCTGGGCAACATAGCAAGACCCCACCCCTACAAAAAAAAAAAGTTGGCTGGGTGCAGCAGCACCTACCTGTAGTCCTAGCTACTTGGAAGTCTGAGGTAGGAGGATTGCCTGAGCACAGGAGGTCAAGGCTGCAGTGAGCCACGATCATGGCACTGTGTTCCAGCCTCAGCAACAGAATCAGACCCTGTCTCAAAAAAAAAAAAGTTAAGTAAAATTTGACACATTTTTTTATATTTGTATAAGAGTCATTATTCTGCCTCTAAAAATATCGTTTAACAATCATTTAAAGATATTTGTTAAAAAATAAATTTAGGAACTGTGACAATAGGGTCTTCCTTTCACAAATAGGCCTAGCAGAAATCATGGCAAAATGCAAGTCCAAGTTTGAATCTGAGAACTTTGTTCCCACTCCAATTAGGTGCCAGAACCCTGAGTTAGTAGAGAAATGCCATGTACTCCAAGAACTCAGATTTGGGGGTGAGTTATGTGGGATACCTGACCACTCCACATTGACATTTAAGAGATTTACCACCTTGTGGCATTCCCCAAATGGGGCTTCTGTTGTCATACAAGGAGCAGCCATGGTTACTAATAAACCTTGTTATTTTGTAGGTGAGTATTACAGCTGACAGGTTTGGCTAGCTGCTTCCTGTTTCAGTACAAAGTGGTGCAGCCCCTAGAGAGCTGTAGGAAAACCTGGAATGGAGTTCTGTCAGTATAGGGATTCACTCATTTTTTTCTGAGGTCCGACCTTGGATTGTAGTGCTATTCTCTTCCTCTGTTCCTGTTCCCGTGTTTCAGAGTTCGGAATGTTACTATAAGAAATTTCAGAATGAAGCAGACTGGAAGAAGAAAATTCATTATTTTTTCCAGCCTACCATGCTGCTCTCATCTAATTGACTTCCTGGTTTTACTTTCCTTTCCTCTCTACTTCTCCCCTTCAGTTCCTCCTTGCTTCCCTTTCAGCTAACAGGCTCCTCAGGCACAACCTCTGTACATACTCCATTACTTTCTTTTCTCCATTCTTTCACCTTTCTTCTCCTTACTCTTGATCGGCCTGAATAATTCCATCAGGCCACCAAACACCTCAACCATCACACTGGCACTGCATCAAAGGAGAGTGTTCACCTCACCCAAATTCAAAGACATAGTCCAGAACTATTATCTTCCATCTCTTCTTTTGGAGGGGGTCTTACTCTGTCACCCAGACGGGTCTCAGGCCATCCCCCCACCTCAGCCTCCCAAAGTGCTGGGATTCCAGATGTGAGCCACCACACGCAGCTTCCTCAATCTATTTTTTACTCCTATTGCTTTCTGCTTTCTGATTCTTCTGGCTATTGATTTGACTGCCATGTCAACCTGTACTTTGGACTGATGCTACATATATTTATTTTCAGCTTTATTTGTTTTTCTTAGCAATCATGATTTCCTGCTTTGCATGTATTGCCTTCAAACTGTCTTGAATAAACACTTTCTCAATTTATCTTAGTCTTAAAATCCTTTCCCTCTTGTCCTGCATCCAATGGTAAAGGTTCCTGCCAGCTCACCCAAGGCTTCATTAAAAAGTGATCATTTCCTTTCCATCTCAGAGAAGTTATCTAATCTAGTGTAGTCTATATAGTAGTTACCCAATAATGTGAACGTCAATGATGGCTGCTAGGAGTTTCCAAGTAGAAGAACAGTGGCTCAAATTTTGTGTTATTTGACTAACTTTCTACAGCCACATTCTGTTAATTTCATCCTAAGGGCCCTCCTCGTAGAATAAAATCTACCCTCAGCAATATACACTCACAAATCAGGAGAATGGTTTCTCAGCAATCCTAGTTATGATTAAATTATTCTCAACCTATCCATTTCCCAAAAGTGCTGCATTTCCTCTCGATTCCACCCACATAATATGACTCCTCAACTAACACAAAACTATGTATTGTTTCAATTTTTTTCTTCTCAGAAACATTACTCATCTTCAAGACTTCCTCTTCCAAGCTTCCCATCACACACATAGTTGCCCAAACTTGAAGCCTTTGTTGTTACCTTCTAATCTTCTTTCTCTCCCACCTTTACTTCTTCTTTGCTCAATTCAATCAGTCCCACTTCATCCCCTCCTCTGTACTAAGACTCAGACTGTTTGAGTTCAGACACTCATTACTCCTTCCTGGTGCTTACACAGTGTCTTCATATCACTCTCTTGAGAAGACAGCATTCTAGAGATCACCTCTGTCCTTTCTTTGCTCTTGCTGTTTCAGTGATCCCTATTGCCTTCAGAGATATTTTTCTTCTTTCCTTTTTTTCAAGGGGGTGGGGGTGTGTCTTTATCTGTGGGTGGCAGTGTGTCCAGCCAAAACCTATATTTCTCAGTCCACCTTGCAGATAAATATGGCCCTGTAATGTGGTTCTGGTTGCTGTAATATAAGCAGAAGTTTTTGGGTGAAACTTTCCAAAAAAGCTCTTAGGAAGATGGGAGGGGACAGTCTCAGCTGGCATACACATTGCATCCTTTACCCTTCCCTTTCTTCTTGCAGGGAATAATGACGTGAGTCTTCCCATTGAGAGAGAATGTGTAAGTCACATGGACTTAATAATTTAGTTCTCTATAATTTAAAATTTCTCATAATAAATTGATAAATCGACATTTTGGTGCATACAACACTCTATGGACCTATTAGAGTCTTCCTTGAGAGATAAACCCAGTTTTGGCACTTTTCAAACTAGTTTTCTTAGACTACAAGGTTGAGGAAGAGACTTTGGGAAATTCTTCATAGCCTGTGAGGCTTTTTAGGAGTTAGACACTACTAGCCTCACCTGGCAACAATCTAAATACAAAAACATAAATTAAATATACAATATAAATATAAAGCTTTTCTTCTGAACGTCAGGGGATTGCATATTTGTACTAATAATACGTAAATGCTCCGCTGAAGAAAAATAAAATGTGACTTAGAGGCAACCCATGAGGAGGCGTAAAAGCTTTCTTTTTCTCAAGGCTACCCCACATTGGCTAATGATTTATTCAACCAATTATATTCTCTCTTGGGGAATTTGAATGTGAGACATATAGAGAAGTAAACAAACAGTACAGAAACAGAAACAGACATCAATGCAGAAAAAAAACTATAAAAATCAAAGCCATGAGGTAGCGAAGTCATGAATAAACAGAAAATCATGAATAAGTTGAAACAATATCAAGTGGTATGAGTTGTACCATATCGTGATGATGATCCATAATTTGAAACTTGCTGAAAATATGTAGTTTCATATTTCTTATTTTCTCATTCATCTTTATAGTATATCACTTAAGATGATCTGAGTGAGCCTATGTGCCTTACAACTTTTAACAGTTATTAGCACAAATATTTCACAAATCTGTTACCTCATATCCATGCCCATTTCCCTGCCCAGATTAAGCCTTCATTCTTAGTCACATAGATGACTAGAAGTTTCACTCTTCCATCATGTAACACAAATCTTATCATGTCACTCTCTCTGTGTTCATGAATAATGCATATGTGAGAATTGTCGTATCATACAACAGTGTGTCATGGGGTTGGCTGTAGAACCATACCATCTGTGTGTGTGCATAGGCCTGAGAGACTGAAAGATGGAGGAGGCTTATCATTCCCTTTGAGTAGGGAGGTGAGAATCAGAAAATTAGTGGTAGCTTCATTCACTCCTCTGGCTTCCATCACTGTATATATGCTGATGACCTCTGCTTCACTGTCTCCACCCTCTCCTGACCTTAGACACATATAGCCCACTGTTTACCCCACGTCTCCACTGGGAGGACTTATAGACACTTGAATCTCAACACGTCTAAAACAAAGCTCATCAGCTTTCCCTTACTGTGAGAGTAATTTTATTGCCCTCTTTAGGGACTGGCATCACTATTTGTTCAAGCCAAAAAGCCAAGAGTCCTCTTCCTCTCCTCCCTCATTCTTCATTTATAAGAAATCACCAATTTCTCTTAATTTTACTTCTTTAATGTTTTTTGAATCTGAGCTCTTCTCTCTGATTCACTGAATTACTTTAATCTGATCTATCTCTCTCATGTAGGTAATTCACAGGTCTTTCTCACCTATTCCAGGATCTTCCCAAATGCATTCACTACTCTGCATCCATCCACAGGTGTCTATTTAAGTAAATTATGAAACACCCATACAATGTAATACTGAGCAGCCTTTAGAAAGAATGAGGCAGATTTGCATGTGCGGAATAGAAAGCTTTTCTTTCATAAAAATACAAATAACTGAATAGCATGTATTGTATTATCTTTCTAGGCAAATTTATAAAGTATACAAAATGTTTTTGCTATAGTTTCATTTGTTTGCCCCCTCCAAATCTCATATTAAAAGTTGATGCCCAATGCTGGGGGTGGGGTCTAATGGGAGGTGTTTGGATCGTGGGAGCAAATCACTCAGGAATGTCTTGGTGCCATCCTCTTTGTAATAAGTAAGTTCTCATGGTCCTAGCTCCTGCAAGTGTTGGTTGTTAAAAAGAGCCTGGCATCTCCCAGCTCTCTCTTGCTTCCTCGTCACCATGTGACCTCTGCACATACCAGCTTCACTCTGCCTTCTGCCACAAATGAAAGGGGCCTGAGACTCTCATCAGAAGTAGCTGCTGGTGCCATGATTCTTGTACAGCCTGCAGAACGATGAGCCAAATAAACCTCTTTTCTTTATAAATTACCCAGCTTCAGGTATACTATTATCACAACACAGACTAAGACAGCTGTCATATGCACATGTAGATAATTTGAATTATTTTTCTGAGGATTCCAAAGAAAATGATTGCCTACAGGGAGAAATACTCAGAGCTTGGGGTGGTTGAAGCAAAGGATGTGGATACTTTCTTTAAAAGGCAGAGGGCGTGGTGACTTTCTATTATGAAAAATTCTAAACATATACGTAAGTAGGGAGATAAGATACTTCCTTTCTTCATGATCACCCAGCTTCAATAATGATTAACTTGTAGTCAATCTTGTACTGTTTATGCCCCTACTCACTCTACTTCTAGTTCTACTGTATTATTTTAAAGTAATTTTCAGGTGTTACAGAATTTCATTAGTAGAATACTTCAGTATGTCTCTAAGATTATGTTGTCCAATAGGATTCTCTGCAATGATGAAAATACCCTATATATGTACTGTCTAATGCAGTCGCCACAAGCCATACATAGCTAATTGAGCACTTGAAATGTGGCTGATGTGACCGAGGAACTAAACTTTTAAAGTTTTTCCTATTTTAATTGACTTAAATCTAAATGTAAAGAGTCACATATGGCTAGGGGCTACACAACTGGACAGCATAGCTCTTAGATATAAGGATTCTTTTTAAAATTTGTAACCGAAATAGGCCAGGCCAGGATAGCTCATGTCTGTAATCCCAGAACTTTGGGAGGTCCAGATAGAAGGCTCACTTGAGGCCAGGAGTTCAAGTTTATAGTGAGCTATGATTGCAACGCTGCCCTCCAGCCTGGGCAAGAAAGAGACACCCTGTCTAAACAAACAAACAAAACAAAACATAACTGAAATATTTCACATGTAAAAATTAGTACCATTTCCTGAATATTATCAAATTTTCAATTCTGGTGCTCAAAATTTTCCAGCCATATCATAAATATTTGTTTTGTTTGCTTGTTTGTTTTTGAAATGAGCCTTGCTCTCTGTTGCCTGGGCTGTAGTGAAATAGTATCCCAGATCATTGCAGTCTCAAGCTCCTGGGCTCAAGTGATTCTCCTGCCTCAGCTTCCTGAGTAGCTGGCACTGCAGGTGTACATCACCACACCTGGAATTTTTTTTTTTTTTTTTCGGTAGAGACAAGGTCACTATGTTAGCCAGGCTGGTCTTGAACTCCTGGGCTCAAGTGATCCTCCTGCCTTGGTCTCCCAAAGTGCTGGGGTTACAGGCATGACTCACTGGCCATAATTTTAATAGTTACTTTGCTTGAATCTAAATCCATACACTTTATTGTTTGTTGATATGTCTCTTAAGTTCTTTTAATCTAAAATTTTGATAAGGATGCATTGATTTTCATTTTATACCAATCTATGTAGTTTGAATTTTTAAACCATTTTAAACCATGAATACATCATTTTTATCACTAGTGTATCATCAGAGATTGTCTCAGTGGTAGGACTCTATGCCAATGCTTGTTATTATTAAAGAATGCTTGCCTTTTTCTTAAGTACAAATCTTTTAATGTAACTTCTCTGCCCTAAAGGGATCTTCTTTCAAGCTTCTAAAATTTAATATCCAAATTCTTTTTTTCTATTTTATGCTTTTTCAACTTTTATTTTGGAATCAGAGGGTATATATGCAGGTTTGTTATGTGGGCATATTGTGTGATGCAGAGATTTGGAGTATGAATTATCCTGTCACTTGGGTAGTGAGCATCGTACCCAATAGTTAGTTTTACAGCTCATGCCCCCCTCTTCCCTCCCATTTCTAGTAGTCCCAGTGTCTATTGTTCCCATCTTTATGTCTATGTGTACTTAGTGTTTAGCTCCCTTATAAGTGAGAACATGCAGTATTTGATTTCCTGTTCCTTTATTAGTCCACTTAGGATAATGACCTCCAGCTGCATCCACGTTGCTACAAAGGACATGTTTTCATTCTTTTTTGTGGCTTTGTAGTAGTTAATGGTGTATATGTACCACATATTGTTTATCCAATCCACAATTGATGGGAACCTAGGCTGATTCCATGACTTTGCTATGGTGAATAGCACAGTGATGAACATGTGAGTACATGTGTCTTTTGGTATAATGATCTGTATTCCTTTGGAATATACCCAGTGATGGAATTGCCAGGTCGAATGGTACTTCTAAATTTTTTGAGAAATCTCCAAACTAATTTACATTCCTACCAACAGTATATAAACACTCCCTAAGCCGGGCGCAGTGGCTCATGCCTGTAATCCCAGCCCTTTGGGAGGCTGAGGCAGGTGGATCACCTGAGGTTGGGTGTTTGAGACTAGCCTGACCAATATGGAGAAACCCCGTCTCTAGAAAAAATACATAAAATTATCTGGGCGTGATGGTGCATGCCTGTAATCCCAGCTATTCAGAGGCTGAGGCAGGAGAATCCCTTGAACCTGGGAGGCAGGGGTTGCAGTGAGTCAAGATCTTTCCATTGTGATCCAGCCTGGACAACAAGAGCGAAATTCCGTCTCAAAACAAAATCAAAAACAAACAAAAAACACTCCCTTTTCTCTTCAGCCTCATCAGCAACCGTTTGTTTGTTTTTGACTTTTTAATAATGTAACAGCTAAACGGATTAGTGGGAGATGGTGTCTTGTTTTGATTTACATTTCTCTGATGATTAGTTTTGTTTTCATATGTTTGTTTGGCCACCTGTAGGTCTTTTTTTGAAAAGTGTCTGAGATAATTTCCCTTGCTGTGCAGAAACTCTTTAGTTTAATTAGGTCCCACTTATCAATTTTTGGTTTTGTTGCAATTGCTTTTGGAGACTTAACCATAAATTCTTTGCCAAAGCTGATGTAGAGAAGGTATTTTCCAGGTTTTCTTCTATGTAGTAGTTTGACGTCTTACATTTAAATCTTAAGTTAATTTTTATACATGGTAAAAGGTAAGGGTCCAGTTTATTCTTCTGCATATGGCTAGCCAATTATCTTAGAACCATTTATTGAATAGGGAATTCTTTCCCTATTGCTTATTTTTGTCGACTTTGTTGAAGATTACATGGTTGTAGGTGTGCAGCTTTATTTCTGGGTTCTCTATTCTGTTTCATTGGTGTAAGTGTCTATTCTTGTGCCAGTAGCTGCTTTGGTGACTGTAGTCTTATAGTATAGTTTGAAGTTGGGTAATGTGATGCCTCCAACTTTGTTCCTTTTACTTAGGATTGCTTTGGCTATTCAGCTTCTTTTTTGGTTCGATAGATATTTTAGAATAGTTTTTTCTATTCTGATAGGAATAACATTGAGTCTGTAAATTGCTTTGGGCAGTTTTGCCATTGTAATTATATTGATTCTTCTAATCCATGAGCATGGAATGTTTTTCTATTTATTTGTGCTGCAACTGATTTCTTTTAGCAGTGTTTTGTAGTTCTCCTTGTAGAGCTCTTTCACCTCCTGGGTTAGGTGCAAACCTAGGTATTTCATTCTTTTTGTGTGGTTATGGTAGATGGGATTGTGTTCTTGATTTGGCTCATAGCTAGAATGTTATTGGTGTACAGAAATACTACTGATTTTTGTACATTGATTTTATATCCTAAAACTTTACTGAAGTCATTTATTAGTTCTAAGACACTTTTGGCAGAATCTTTAGGATTTTTAAGTATAGAATCAGACAATCAGCAAACAGAGATAGTTTCACTTCTTCTTTTCTAATTTAGATGCCTTTTATTTCTTTCTCTTGGCTGATTGCTCTGGCTAGGACTCCCAGTACTATGTTGAATAGGAGTGGTCATCTTTGTCTTGTACCAGTTCACAAGTGGAATGGTTC
Source organism: Cacajao melanocephalus (assembly GCA_963573385.1). Taxonomy (NCBI): domain Eukaryota; kingdom Metazoa; phylum Chordata; class Mammalia; order Primates; family Pitheciidae; genus Cacajao; species Cacajao melanocephalus. Next base: position 10,083 of record CAUYLG010011115.1, on the reverse strand, counting down.
CAGCTATTGCCTGTTTAGTATGATGTGGGTTTGTCATAGATGGCTCTTATTATTTTGAGGTATGTTCCTTCAACGCCTGTTGAGGGTTTTTATTATGAAAAGATGTTGGATTTTGATATGGTATGTCTGTGTTCCTACCCAAATCTCATTTTGAATTGTAGCTTCCACAATTTCCCCATGTTGTGGGAGGGATCCAGTGGGAGATAATTACGGGGGCAGTTTCTCCTATAGTGTTCTCATGGTAGTGAATAAGTATCATGAGAACTGATGATTTTATAAGGGGAAACCCCTTTCACTTGGCTGTCATTCTTTCTTGTCTGCCACCATGTAAGGCATGCCTTTCACCTTCTGCTATAATTGTGAGGCCTCCCCAGCCATGTGGAACTGTGAGTCCATTAAACCTCTTTTTATTTTCTTTCTTTCTTTTTTTTTTTTTTTTTTGAGACGAAGCATCACTCTGTCACCCAGGCTGTAGTGCAGTGGTGTGATCTTGGCTCACAGCAACACCCACTTCCCAGGTTCAAGTGATTCTCCTACCTCAGCCTCCTGAGTAGCTGGGACTACAGATGTGTGCCATCATGCCCGGCTAATTTTTGTATTTTTAGTAGAGACAGGGTTTCTCCATATTGGTCAGGCTGGTCTTGAACTCTTGACTTTGCAATCCGCCTGCCTTGGCCTCCCAAAGTGCTGGGATTACAGGTGTGAGCCACCATGCCTGGCCAAACCTCTTTTTCTTTATAAATTACCCAGCCTCAGGTATGTTTTTATCAGCAACGTGAAAACAGACTAAAACAGATTTCATCAAAAGTTTTTTTTCCTGTCTATTCAGATGATCGTATGGTTTTTATTTTTTATTCTCTTTATGTAGTGAGTCACATTAATTGATTTGTGTCTGTTGAATCAACCTTGCATTGCAGGAAGAAAGCCTAGTTGATCATGGTGAATTAACTTTTTGATGTGCTGTTGGATTCTGTTTGCTAGTATTTTGTTGAGGACTTTTATGTCTACATTCATCACAGATATTGGCCTTAAGTGTTTTTCCACTGTGTCTCTGCCAGATTTTGGTATCAGGATCATGTTTGCTTTGTAAAATGAGTAAGGGAGGAGCCCCTTCTCCTTGATTTTTTGGAATAGTTTCAGTAGGATTGGTACCAATTCTCCTTTGTATGTCTGATAGAATTCAGCTGTGAACTCATCTGATCCAGGGCTTTTTTTGGCTGGTACAGTTTTTTTTAATTACTAATTCAAGAATTTGTTATTGGTCTCTTCAGGTTTCACTTTCTTCCTGGTTCAATTGTGGGAGGTTGTATTGCATGTTTCCAGGAATGTATCAGTTTCTTCAGAGTTTCTAATTTGTGTGCATAGGGATGTTCACAAGTCTTTAAGGATCTTCCGTATTTCTGTGGGATAAGTTGTAATGCCATCTTCATCATTTATGATTGTGCTTATTTGGTCTTCTCTTTTTTTGTTTGTTTGTTCTCCCAGCCCTAGTGATGATAGCTGCTTTCTTCAACATCCATATCCATGATGCCTTTAGTGTTTTCTATTTGTCTTGCCTGTTCTTCAATGCCTGTTCACATATTTTTCATATTAAATAGGTAATAAGATATCATGTAAGTAATCATCAGTAAACTTTCAGGTCATCTGTCCATTTATCAATTACCTATTTTTCCTCTGTTTACCTGTTTTTCTAATGATCTAGCCAATGCATTTTTATCAGGAAATTTCCATGTTTTGTGGAAACGACCTGACAGTCTGACTTGATGTAAATAATTATCTTCAGAGTGTAGTTTGAAGTACACCTCTGGTCCCAGCACATCTCCCTCACTGCCTGTTGCCTACCAAAATTTCCACATTAGGGAAATCATCCTTTTGGGATGAATTTTTGTCTCTGGGGATTCTGTTAAAATCCAGATGTAATCACCTAATGAGTTCTCCCTGCCTCCATCACAGATAAAACCAGCTCACTTAGACCATGGTATTTCAGTAGAGAATTTTTTTAATGCAAAACCAGCCACATGGAAGATGGAGTTATTACTCAAATCTGTCACCTCAAAGCCTTGGTGACTACGGTTTTTCAAGGATTGCTTGGTGGGTAGGAGGTAGAGAATGGGGCAATCAACCAATGTTAATTAGTTGGGGATGCAGTCATTGGGGTGTGGAAAAGTGTCCTACTGCACTGAGTCAGCCTCTGTGTGGAAGCCACAGACTGGTTGAATCATGGGTTGTGTGTTCTCACTCAGACCCATGATCCATGTTTCAACTAGTCCTGCAGCCCCCTCTTGGAGGCAGCCAGTCAGCCAGTCATCAGAAACGCAAATGTATGAAACAAAAATCTCAAAAGGCCCATCTTAGCTTCTACAATAGTGATGTTATCCCAGGAGTAAACAGGGAAATTGCAAATCTCGTGACCTCTGGAACAATGGCTGTTAATTGTTTAGCTATGGCTACATCTTAGCAGAATTCAGGATCCTCTTGATGGTGACAGAGGCATCCAAATGCTTAGGCAGATAGGGACAGATCCCCAGTGAAATGCCACCTCTAAGCCAAAAACAGCCTGAAGGCAAAATCAGGCTGTTGGTCCTGGATGAAACCCACAACACAGAAGGAGCACTTCTGTTCCTGTTTGCCAGCCCTTTTCTGATTGTTTCTTTCTGAATAATGCCTTTTAACCAATCAAATGTTGCCTTTTCCAATACTACCTAGGCCTGCCCCTCCCCCATTCTGAGCCTATAAAAAGCCCCCAGACTCAGCCATATTGAGGGAGCTTCCCTGCCTCCAGATAGGGGAACCACCCTCATGTCCTCTTTCTGCTGAAAGCTGTTTCATCACTCAATAAAACTCCCTGTCTTGCTCACACTTTGATGGTCAGTGCATCGTCATTCTTCTTGGGTGGGGACAAGAACTTGGGAACTGGTGTATAAGCCAGACTTGGCCTAGGCAGGCTGAGTGGACAGGCCATCTCCTGCAGCAGGTAGAGGCCATCTCCAGCAGCAGGTAGTGTGGTTCAGTAAGGCCCAGGTGGAGCATCACCAGCCAGAGGTTCCTGGCTTGCAAAGTGACCAAGAAGAAAATCTTGCATCACTCTCATAATCCTAACCTTGGCCTTTCACTAGTTTTACAAAGGGTGTTTAGTTTGGGAAGGGTTATTTTTCTTGCTTTAAGTTTGAACTCTAAATTAAACTCCTCCCAGAGTTAGCTTAGTCTATGTCAAGGTGTGGACCAAGGACAGCTTGGAGGTTAGAAGCAAGATGATGTCAACTATGTCAGATTTCTCTTACTGACATAATTTTGAAAAGGTGGTTTCAGAGATATTCCTCAGCATGTACAGTATGGTGTCATTCATATCATAACACAGATTAGCAGATCATATTGTTATTCACCTGTCAGAGCAATGGCAAAAAGGAGTACAGAGCATTGTAAGTTTTCATAACTTTATCACGGGCCCTTGTTTTCCTATACCCTTGGGATTTCCTTTGTGACTTATATACATTATACTCTGAATGAGTATGTGTCAATAGCATGGGGCACAGTTGAGGTGGGAGAAAATGAAGCAGAAGACGGAGTGTGGCACAGAAAGCAGTATCTGAGTGTGGCAACCTCTCAGCCAGGAGGTGGTCTCAGAGCCGTGGCCACCTGAAAAGTGGGAAGGAGCAGAGAAATGGCAGGAAGGACTGCTGAGGGTAAATTTTGCTTATTTCAAAAGTCCTGTCCTAGACTGGTCCCCTGAGGCAGAGATTGTGTTTAAGGGAAAGTAACTGGCAACAAATAATCTTTTCCAAAAACTGTGATAAGAAATTGTTTGCATCACAGCATGGCCTTCCTTTTCCTATACTGTCCTTCTACATCAGTGTAAAGTTAGTCATAAGACCATGTTTATGGAGAGTCCCTGACACAGATAAACTCAGGATGTAAAATAAGCTGTAGATTGAGAAATTGTATCTCTTCTCTTATTAGGAAAGACTAGTTTTCCTTAAGCAGTTGTAGGATGGGAAACTGAAAAAGACTTACTCATTTAGGCTCTGCTATTTAAAACTCTTTTTCATTCTTGCTTACAAAGTTTTCAGCACTCATACTTTCTTACCAGCCTTGCACTTTTCTCCTCCTCTCCAAAATTTGTCAGAGAAATGCTTACCTATACCAATATCTATGTCCAAATCTATATTTATTTTTTTCTCAGCAGAGCTTCCCTTACAGAGGCCTTCTTTGTACACTAAGCAGCATTACAGAAGTACTAGAAAACTATAAAAAGATGTATCACTCTCACTAGGCGGCTATTTGATTGCTCTTATGTTTTCAGAGAGATTTTATGTCTGAAAGCTTGTGTCCTGATTGCAGGCCATGAGCAGAAAAGAGGAGAAAGGAAACTAATGTGAGCAAATAGAACCATTATTGGACTTCCATTCATGTGGGCACAGTGATGGATTAATACTGAGTGTCAACTTGATTGGACTGAAGGATACAAATTATTGATCTTGGGTGTGTCTGTGAGGGTGTTGCCAAAGGAGATTAACATTTGAGTCAGTGGGCTGGGAAAGGCAGACCTACCATTAATCTGAGTGGGCACAATATAATCAGCTGCCAGCATGGCTAGAATATAAGCAGGCAGAAAAATATTAAAAATGGAGTTTTTTCATTGGTTTTGGGGTTTCTGGTGTTGGTTGCTTAATAAAATTAGACCCCAAAATGCTAAAGACTCTACTTCTAATAGTATAGTGAACACTGATAGCCCTTGGTGTGAACTGAAGAAAGTTATGCAAAATAAATGCATTTAGCACTCCCAATTCATTGCTCATGAGAGGCAAAGAGTTTAGTGACTCTGTAGATATTACTTTTGACCATATGTGGAGAACCAAGGAACATAATAAAGCTGGTTGGTTGTTCCTAAGTTCAGTGGACAAAGTGATTAAAGAAAATGATGAACTCAGGGATTCTATTTCCTGGCTTCAGAAACAGATAGTCATCCTCAAATCTGCTAAGATTGCCCTAAGTGAGAGTCTCATCTCCTGTAGAGAAAGAGCTGAAATTGTGGAAAAACAGACAGAAGTTCTTATCATGCAGTGAAAGGTGCATGTACAGCCTCACCAGGTGTCTACTGTTAAAGTGAATGCACTGATTGGAAAAAAAAAAAAGGGTGCCTGCGACTTGGAATGGGGATGTGTGGGAGGACGCTGATGAAGCTGGGGACATTGAGTTTGTAAACCCTGATGAACCTTTGTTGCCAGAAGAAACAGTTTCCCCATCCCCAGTAGGAGCAACATCTCCTCCCCATCCCATGTTCCCATCAGCCTTTCCACCTGTGTCTGAGGAGATAAACCCTGTGCTGCCTGAGGCAACAGTGATGGCCTCCCCTGAGGAAGTTGCTAGGCAAGATAATGTTGATTCTCCTCAGTAGCCACTACCAATGCCCCGTTTTGCTTCTAGGCCTCCAACTAAAGTCCCAGAAGGCTCCTGGAGGAGAGGTTGAGATTGTTATCCATTAGAGATGCACTACACTCGAAAATAACTGCTTGAGTTTTCTAATTTACATAAACAGAAATCTGGAGAAGAGGCATGGGAACAGATATTAAGGGTGTGGGATAACGGTGGAAGGAACATAGAGTTGGATCAGGATGAATTTATTGATTTGGGCCCACTAAGTAGGGACTCTGCATTTAATGTTGCAGCTCAAAGAGTTAATAAAAGGTTCTAGTAGTTTATTTTCTTGGTTAGCTGCAATATGGATGAAAAGATGGCCCACTATGAGCGAGCTGGAAATGCCTGATATCCCTTTGTTTAATGTAGAGGAAGGGATCCAAAGGCCCAGGGAGATTGGGATGGTGGAGTGGATTAGTCACTTTAGAGCTACTCATCCCAGCTGGGAGAGTCCAGAAGATATATCCTTGACCAATGCCATGTGAAATAGATTTGTGAGGGCAGAACCTACATCTTTGAAGAACTCTGTAACTGCCCTTCTCTGTATGCCAGATCTAACAGTGAGAACCACAGTCACTCAACTACAAAATTTAAATACAATGAGAATAATTGGGTCCCAAGGTGGCAGTGGCCAAGTAGCAGCACCCAACCATAAAAGGTAAGGTGGGCATAGCTAACATAACAGACAGCAGAGGCAAAGCAGCACTCAGAATACTTTGAGTGGTGTAGAGCTTTGGCATTGGCTAATCAATCACAGTGTTCCTAGAAGTGAAATTTATAGGACGCTACTGCATTCCTACTTAATTTATATAAACAGAAAACTTCTAGGTCAAATGGACAAAAGACTAATTTGAATTTGAATTATAAAAACAGGGAATCATGGCCCCTCAATCAATTTCCAGACTGGAGCCAGTTTACAGACCCAGAACCCCTTGAATGAAGGGGAGACCGTGTCACCTTGAGGAACGACCCCAGTACATTACCAACAATTTATGCAGTAAATCTTTCTCCCACCCATCCCTAAGGAGATCTCCGGCCTTTTACCAGGGTAACTGTGCACTGGGGAAAGGGAAATGATCAGATATTTCAGGGACTACTGAACACTGGGTCTGAGCTGATGGACCCAAAACGTCATGATCCTCCAGTTAAAGTAGGGGCTTATAGAGGTCAGGTAATTAATAAAGTTTTAGCTCAGGTGTTACTTACAGTAGGTCCCTGGGTACTGGTCCAGTAGTCATTTCCCCAGTGCTGGAATGCATAACTGGCATAGAAATACTTAGCAGCTGGCAGAATCCCCACATTGACTCCCTGACTGGTAGAGTGAGGGCTATTATGGTGGGAAAGACCAAATGGATGCCATTAGATCTGCCTCTACCTAGGAAAATAGTAAATCAAAAATAGTATCGCATCCCTGGAGGGATTGCAGAGATTAGTGCCACTTTCAAGGACTTGAAAGATGCAGAGGTGGTGATTCCCACCACTTCTCTGTTCAGTTCTCCCATATGGCCTGTGCAGAAGACAGATAGATCTTAGAGAATGACAGTGGATTATGATAAGCTTAACCAAGTGGTGACTCCAATTGCAGTTGTTGTACCAGATGTGGTTTCATTGCTTAAGCAAATTAACACATCTGCTGGTACCTGGTATACTGCCATTGATGTGGCAAATGCCTTTTTCTCCATTCCTGTTCGTAAGGTCAATTTGCCTTCAGCTGGCAAGGCCAACAATATGCCTTTACTGTCCTACCTCAGGGGTATATCAACTATCTGCCTTTGTGTCATAATCTTACTTGGAGAGACCTTGATTGCTTTTCACTTGTGCAAGATACATATTGGTCCATTACACTGATGAGATGTTGATAGGATCCAGTGAGCAAGAAGTAGTAAACACACTGGAATTATTGGTGAGACATTTGCATGCTGGAGGATGGGAAATAAATCCAATTAAAATTCAGGGATCTTCTACCTTAGTAAAATTTCTAGTGGTCCAGTGGTGTGGGGCCTGTTGAGATATTCCATCTAAGGTGAAGGATAAGTTGCTACATTTGGCCCCTCCTACAACCAAGAAAGAGGCATAAAACCTAGTGGGTCTCATTGGATTTTGGAGGAAACACATGTGCTACTCCAGCCCATTTATCAAGTGACCTGAAAGGCTGCCAGTTTTAAGTAGGGTCTAAAAGAAGGCTCTGCAACATCTCCAGTCTGTTGTGCAAGCTGCTCTGCCACTTGGGCCATATGACCCAGCAGATCCAATGGTGCTTGAAGTGTCAGTGGCAGATGGAGATGCTATTTGTGAATGCCATAGGTGAATAACAGCGGAGGCCTCTAGGATTTTGGAGCAAGGCCCTGCCATCTTCTGCAGATAACTACTCTCCTTTTGAAAGACAGCTCTTGGTCTGTTACTGGGCTTTGGTGGAAATTGAATGTTTGACTATGGGTCATCAAGTAGCCATGCGACCTGAACCGCCTATCATGAACTGTGTGCTTTCTGACCCATTTAGCCATAAAGTGAGTCATGCACAGAAGGATTCCATCATCATATGGAAGTGGTATATATGTAACTGGGCTGGAGCAGGTCCTGAAGGCACAAGTAAGCTATCTGAGGAAGCGACTCAAATGCCCATGGTCTCCATTCCTGCCACCTTGCCTTCTGTCCCCCAGCCTGCACCAGTATCTTCATGGGGAGTTGCCTATGATCAGTTGACAGAGGAAGAGAAGACTAGGGCCTGGTACACAGATGGTTCTGCACGATATGAAGCCACTATCCAAAAGTGGACAGCTGCAGAACTATAGCCCCTTTCTAGGACATCTCTGAAGGACAGCGGCGAAGGGAAATCTTCCCAGTGGGCAAAATTTCAAGCAGTGCACCTGGTTTTGCACTTTACATGGATGGACAAATGGCCAGATGTGCGATTATATACTGATTCATGGGCTATAGCCAATGGTTTGGCTGGATGGTCAGGGACTTGGAAGAAGCATGATTGGAAAATTGGTGACAAAGAAATTTGGGGAAGACGTATGTGGATGGACCTGTTTTAGTGGTCAAAAACTGTGAAGCTATTTGTATCCCATGTGAGTGCTCACCAATGAGTGATATCAGCAGAGGAGGATTTTAATAATCAAGTGGATAGGATGACCCATTCTGTGGACACCACTCTGCCTCCTTCCCCAGCCTCTGTCATTGCCCATGAACAAAGTAGCCATGGTGGCAGGGATGGTGGTTATGCATGGGCTCAGCAACATAGATTTCCACTCACTAAAGCTGCCCTGGCTATGGCCATTGTCAAGTGCCCAATTTGCCAGCAGCAGAGACCAACACTGAGCTCTTGATATGGCACCATTCCTTGGGGTGATCAGCCAACTACCTGGAGGCAGGTTGATTATATTGGACCTCTTCCATCATGGAAAAGGCAGAGATATGTCCTCACTGAAACAGACACTCTGGAAATAGGTTTTCCTATCTTGCATGCAATTCATCTTCCAAAACTACCAACAGTGAACTCATGGAATGCCTTATCCACTATCATGGTATTCCACACAGCATTGTCTCTGACCAAGGCACTCACTTTAAGTATGGCAGTGGGCTCATACTCATGGAATTCCCCAGTCTTACCATGGTCCCCAGCAACCTGAAGCAGCTGGATTGATAGAACGGTAGAATGGCCTTTAGAAGTCACAATTACAATGCCAACTAGTTGACAATACTTTGCTGGGGCAAAGTTCTCCAGAAGGCTGTGTATGCTCTGAATCAGCATCCAACATATGGTACTGTTTCTCCCATAGCCAGGATTCACAGGTCCAAGAATCAAGGGGTGGAAATGGAAATGACACCACTCACCACTACCCCTAGTGTGTCATTAGCAAAAAAGTCTTGCTTCCTGTTCTCACGACATTACATTCTGCTGGCCTAGAGGTCTTAGTTCCAGAGGAACACTGCCACAAGGAGACAGAACAATGATTCCATTAAACTGGAAGTTAAGATTGCCACCTGGAATTAAGTCTGAGCTGATCCAAGATGGCTGAATAGACACCACTCCAGCGCACAACACCCAGAGAGAGAGAGAGATGCAGAAATCCAGAGATCTCCTAGCTCCAACCGAGGTACCAGGTGCATTTCAATGGGTCTGGTCCGACGGTGAGCAAAGCCCACTCAGGGTAGACCGAGGCAGGGAGGGGTGCTGCTTCACCCAGAAAGTGTATCAGACTGGTGAGTCAGAGGCTCCCCCTCTGGCACTCGGGTCCAGATACAGCTCTTCCCCCAAAGCCTCAGCAATACACAGAACAGGGGATCTTTGCCAGTCAAGCACTGGGAATTACAAGCATGGAGTTGAATAATAATCCAGGATGGTGTCCCAGATTGGCACATAGACCTAAACAGATGCATAAGCCCAAAAGGCGGCCAGAAGAGCCTGTGGACCGAGCTATTGCCCCCTCCCCCCTGCCCGGAGAGAGAGGGAACTGTAAGCAGGAGCAGCTGGGCAGGCCCCTACCCCATGACTGGAGAGAGAGGAAGCTGAAAGGGGAAGACGTCTGGGTGCTGCTGGGCGGGTTCCTACCCTCCCCCACAATCCCCAGAGGGCTGAAGCTCTGACTCTAGCGGGTTGTGCAGCCAGTGCCACAGTCTGAGCTGAACCCTGAATGATCCAGCCCAGTGGAGGAAGGGCACAAC
>CAUYLG010011114.1:0-51297 GCA_963573385.1 Cacajao melanocephalus | reverse complement strand
ATTTCTATTTCTACATCCTTGAGGAATAGCCGCATTGTCTTCCACGATGGCTAAACTAATTTGCACTCCCGCCAACCGTGTAAAAGCGTTCCTATTTATTTCTCCACATCCTCTCCAGCATCTGTTATCTCTTGATTTTTAATGATCACCATTCTAACTGGCATGAGATGGTATCTCATTGTGGTTTTGATTTGCATTTCTGTAATGACCAGCGGTGACGAGCTTTCTTTCATATGTTTGTTGTCTGTATAACGGTCTTCTTTTGTAAAGTTTCTGTTCCTATCCTTCACCCACTTTTTGATGGGGTTGTTTTTTTCTTTTTAATTAGTTTAAGTTTCTTGTAGATTGTGGATATTAGCCCTTTGTCAGATGGGTAGATTGCAAAAATTTTCTCCCATTCTGTTGGTTGCCTGTTCACTCTAATGATAGTTTCTTTTGCTGTGCAGAAGCTCTTAAGTTTAATTAGATCCCATTTGTCTAATTTTGGCCTTTGTTGCCATTGCTTTTGGCATTATAGTCATGAAGTCTTGCCTATGTCCCGAATGGTATTACCTAGGTTTTCTCCTTATGGTGTTAGGTCTTATGTTTCAATCTTTAATCCATCTGGGATTAATTTTTGTATAAGGTGAAAGGAAGGGATGTAGTTTCAGCTGTCTGCCCATGGCTAGCCAGTTTTCCCAAAACCATTTATTAAACAAGGAATCATTTCACTATGGCTTGTTTTTTTCAGGTTTGTCAAAGATCAGGTGGTTGTAGGTTGTGGCACTACTTCCGAGGCCTCTGTTCTGTTCCATTGGTCTATATTTTTATTTTGGTATCAGTACCATCCTGAGTTCAAATGATCTTCCCACCTCAGCCTCTGGAGTAGCTGGGACTATAGGCATCATCATGCCTTGTAAATTTTTGTTTTGTTTTGTTTGAATATTCTAATTTTTTCAGACTTCAGTTGGAGTCAGAGGAACTTTCAAACTTTTTAAAACTTTTTAAAAAAACTTTTTTTGGTTTTGTTATTTGTATTGATACAGACCATGCATATGACACCAAAATGAAATGAAAAAATAGTATTATTCTTCTTTAACAATAATGAAAATCAATGAACAACAACATATAAATATTCTAAACAATTCTAAATGCGAATATGCTATTTAATTAAAAAATTCCAGAAAAGATATTTAAATATTTGTGTTGAAGAAAATATGAAACATACCTTTAGTCATGCACTAATAAACATTGATTTTTTCTTTTTTATCTTGTCTCACAATTATGACTTATTTCTTCTGATATCCTAGGGGATAGTCAATCATCACCCAGAATGGCATTAAGTAGAAGTTTTATGAGGTCTGGAAGTTTGGTTTAACGTTCACCTTTCATCATGGGAGCTTGGTTAATACTAGATTAGGATCATTCTATAACAGTTGAGGTTTGTTCGTTTGTTTTGACGGAGTCTCGCTTCGTTGCCAGGTTGGAGTGCAGTGGCAAGATCTTGGCTCACTGCAACCTCTGCCTTGGTTCAAGCGATTCTCCTGCCTCAGCCTCCTGAGTAGCTGGTACTACAAGGCATATGCCACCACACCCAGCTAATTTTTGCTATTTTTAGTACAGACAGGGTTTCACCATGTTGGCCAGGATGGTCTCGATCTCCTGACCTTGTGATCTGCCCACCTTGGCCTCCCAAAGTGCTGGGATTACAGCCACTGCACCCAGCCTAATCTGATCTTATATAGTGTGATTACACAGTGACATCTTTGCCAAATTCTACTGGTTACAAACAAGTCACAGGTTTCATTGTGCTCAAAGATGGTTGTGCAAAGACATGACACACTGGGGACTATCTTAGCATGTTTCTGCTGCAAGACTCAATCATGTAAACCATAGTAAGGAATTTGGATTTTTTCTGAGTGGAATGAGATGTGGAAGGGAAGGAAAATAGTTAAAGAGGCTCAATTCATGTCCCAGGGAATTATGAGGAAATGTGTACTTAATTCTATTTATTGACTCAGATTTCTTGGAGATGATGGGCTCTAGGATAATAAGACTGATGGATAAACACAGAACCAGATAATATCAGAGGAAGATAACATCTTTACATAGACTGCAGTAAGATAAGAGCAGGATGTGCTTGGGGAACAGCAAGTAGCACACACTTAGCAGAGTGCTCAGGATGCACCAGTTCAATAGAACATGGAAACCCAATGGATTTGAAAGCAGTGGGTAATTTTATATGGTCTTAAATGGAATCTGTATTATCAGATATCCTATTGTGGAAGGTAAGCCTGGTGCTACCAATAGGAGAATGAATTGGAGTAAGAATTCATCAGACCAGTTAGGATATCATTATTTTCAGAGAAATAACCAAAAAAATTTTGAATACATTTGAAATCTTTGAACTGCACAACAAGCACCAGAATAAGTTTCTTTCAAAACACTGGATCCTAGTTAGTAAATGGAATAAAACTTTGGTTTGTTTGCAGGGATTCCTCTGAAGGATGAAGGTTTTAACACACCTAGAAAGAACTAGGTACTCTATCTTTAAGTAGCAAGTTTTAGTTTTAGGACAAAGGAATTAGGGGTAAGGAACAAGGGTTTGTAATCTATGTGTCTGCTAAGTAGAAAAGTATTACTTCAAATAGAACTGGAATCCTGGTTCCTCTGTTTAATCTTTGCATCTCCAGTCCCTGACAACATACTGCATCCTTCAAAATTATTTTAAAATGGACAAATAAATGGCCACATCAAATAAATGTTATTCTTATTGTAGCCTCCAGAGCACTACCTTTTTCCATCTCCTCTCTCCGTTTTTTTTTTTTTAACTTCCTGATGTCCAAATTTATCATTGAGATTTGAGGCATATTTTAATCTTAAAATCTCAATGCATTAATTCTTATCTTACTTTGTATTAAAATGAAGTAATGTATATTGTCTTATTCATAGACTGTGTAATGCATAAGATAATTCACAAGATCTATGGCAAACTTATATGAACTTCTTGGGTACTGATGATTATTATACAGAGATTTGCACTGTCTTTGAAATTAAATTTAGATAATTCTTTATCTTAAAACTTACATTTAATGCCATTCTGGGTTATGAATGACTATCCCCTAGGATATTAGTTCAGAAAAAATAAGTGATAATTGTGAGATAAGATAAAAAAGAAGAAACCAATGCCTATTAGTGCATGACTAAAGGTATGTTTGATATTTTCTTCAACTCAAATATTTAAGTATCCTTTCTGGAATTAAATAGCATGTTCACATTTAGAATTGTTTAGAATACTTATGTGTTCTTGTTCATTTATTTTCATTATTATTAAAGAAGAAGAATGATTTTTTTTAATTTTAAATAATTCTAGCAGGCTGGGAACTGTGGCTCATGCCTATCATCCAGTGCTTTGGGAGGCTAAGGAGGGAGGATCGCTTTAGGCCATGAGTTCAAGACCAGCCTGGGCAACATAGTGACACCCTGTCTCTACAAAACTAAAATATAAATAAATATATATATACACACACACATATATATATACATACATGTATACATACATATATATGCATATATACATATATATACATATATACATACATATGTACATATATATGTATATATGTACATATATATACATACACATATGTATATATGTGTGTGTTTGGCATATGGCAAACTTATACGAACTTCTTGGGTACTGATGATGATTATACAGAGATTTGCACTGTATGCCAACAAAAACAAGCATTGGGGAAAAGACTTCTTATTCAGTAAATGGTGCTGGGATAACAGGCTAGCCATATGCAGAAGAATGAAACTAGAACCTTACTTTTCACTATATACAAAAATTAACTCAAGATGGATTAAAAATTTAAAACATATACGTGTACATATATGTGTATATGTGTATGTGTATATATGTAATATAAGTATATTTATTTATTTTAGTTTTGTAGAGACAGGGTGTCACTGTGTTGCCCAAGCTGGTCTTGAACTCATGGCCTAAAGTGATCCTCCCTCCTTAGCCTCCCAAAGCACTGGATGTATATATGTATGTGTATATGTATATATATATATATATATATATGTGTGTGTGTGTGTGTGTGTGTGTGTATATATGTATGTGTATGTGTGTGTGTGTATATATATATATATGAGTATATATATAAAAGTGTGTGTGTGTGTATATATATATATATATGTATATATATATATATATGCCAGTCATGATGATGCCTGGAGTCCCAGCTACTCTGTAGGCTGAGGTGGGAGGATCATTTGAACACAAGAAGTCAAGGCTGATGTGAGTTGTGATCATGCCACTACACTTTAGCATGGGAAACAGAGAGGGACCCTGTCTCAAACAATTTAAAAAAATGACAAGCCTGATCAGTATACACAAGTCAATAAATATGATTCCCCACATAAACAGATTAAAAGCAAAAACCATATGATCATCTCAGTAGACTCAGAAAAAGCTTTGGATAAAACCCACTATCTCTTCATTGTAACAACAATCAACAGACTAGTCATTGAAGGAACATACCTCAAAATGGTAAGAGCCATCTATTGACAAACTCACAGCCAACATCTCACTGAACAGGCAAAAGCTGGAACCATTCCCATTGAGAACTGGAACAAGTTTGGATGCCCATGCTTACCACCCACACTATTCAACATAGTGCTGGAAGTCCTAGCCAGAGCCATCAGACAAGAGAAACAAATAAAAGGCATCCAAATAAGAAAAGAAGAAGTCAAATGATCTCTCTTCACTGACAACGTGATTCTTTACTTAGAAAATGCTAAATAATCCACCAAAAGGCTTCTAGAATGGGTAAATGACTTCAGTAAAGTTCCAGGATACAAAGTCAATGTATAAAAACCAGTAGCATTTCTAAACACCAATAACATACAAGTTGAGATGCAAATCAAGAACACAATCCCATTTATAATAACCACATACAAAAAAGTGAAATACCTAGGAATATAACTAACCAAGGAGATAAAAGGTCTCTCTACAAGGAGATCTGCAAAACACTGCTGAAACAAATTAGAAATGAGACAAATAAATGGAAAAACACTTCATGCTCATGAATTGGAAGAATCAATAGCATTAAAATGGCCACACTGCCCAAAGCAATTTACAGATTCAACACTCCTCCTATCAAACTACCAATGTCATTCTTCACAGAATTAGAAAGTACTCTTCTAAAATTCATATGGAACTGAAAAAGAACCCAAATAGCCAAAGCAATCCGAAGCCCCCCAAAAACAAAAAACAAAGCCAGTGGCATCACACAACCCAACTTCAAACTATACTGTAAGGCTACAGTAACCAAAACAGCATGGTAATAGTACAAAAACAGACACATAGACAAATGGAATAAAGCCACACACCTACCAATTATCTGATCTTTGACAAGGCCAACAAAAACAAGCATTGGGGAAAAGACTTCTTATTCAATAAATGGTGCTGGGATAACAGGCTAGCCACATGCAGGAGAATGAAACTAGGACCTTACCTTTCATTATATATGAAAATTAACTCAAAATGGATTAAAAATTTAAATTTAAGACTTCAAACTATAAAAATCCTACAAGAAAACCTAGGAAATACTTTCCTTGAAATCAGCCTTGGCTAATTTTTAGCTAAGTCCCCAAAAGCAATTGCAGAAAACCCAAAAATTGGCAACCTAGAGAACTGGAGAAAATATAATGTAGATGAGTCAATATGTACAACTTGCTTAGAAAAGCACCTAATAGGATCTAATTAAATTTAAGAGCTTCTACAAAGCAAAAAACAAACAAACAAACAAAAAACTAGAGTGAACTGGAAACCAATAGAATGGGAAAAAATTTTGCAATCTACCCATCTGACAAAGGACTAATATCCAGAATCTACAAAGAACATAAACAAATTTATAAGAAAAAAACTGCATTAAAAAGTGGGCAAAGGATATGAACAGACACACATTTATGCAGCCAACAAACATATGAAAACATGATCATCATCACTGGTCAGTAGAGAAATGCAAATCAAAACCACATTGAGATGCCATCTCATGCCAGATAGAATGGCAATTATTAAAAAGTCTGGAGGCAACAGATGCTGGAGAGGATGTGGAAAAATAGGAATGCTTTTACACTGTTGGTGGGAGTGTAAATTTAGTTCAGCCACTGTGGAAGACAGTGTGGCGATTCCTCAAGGATCTAGAAATAGAAATTCCATTTGACTCAGCAATCCCATTACTGGGTATATACCCAAAGGATTATAAAACATTCTATTATAAAGGCACATGCACAGGTATGCCTATTTCAGCACTGTTTACAATAGCAAAGACTTGGAAGCAACCCAAAGGCCCATCACTGATAGACTGGATAAAGAAAATGTGGCGTATATACACTGTGGAATACTATGCAGCCATAAAAAGATGAGTTCATGTCCTGTTCAGGGATATGGATGAAGCTGGAAACCATCATTCTCAGCAAACTAACACAAGAGCAGAAAATCAAACACCACATGTTCTCACTCATAAGTGGGTGCTCAACAGTGAGAACACATGGACACAGGGAGGGGAACATCACACAGTGGGACTTGTCAGGGAGTGGGTGGACTAGGGGAGAGATAGCAGGGGATGGGGGAATTGCGGATGGATAACAGTAGGAGAAATACCTAATGTACATGATGGGAGGATGGATGCAGCAAACCACTAAGGCATGTGTATACCTATGTAACACACCTGCATATTCTACACATGCACCCCAGAACTTAAAGTATAATAAAAGAAAAAATGATAATGGTTATAAACAACCTAACTGAATATTTAGTATATACTAAGTGCTTAATAAATGCTACTGCTATTTGCTCCTCCCACCCTCCCCCCCCCACCCACCACCAAAAAAAAAAAGAAAAGAAAAGCACCTATCACCTGGGAAATGCTGTATACAGATTAGTGGTGACCAGTAAATTCTGGAGAAGAATAGCTTTTATTTTATTGTCTAAAGGGATTGTATATTTCAACAGGATACTATATAAATTATGCAGTAAAGGAAAATACTTTGTTAGGAATCAGCAAAGAAGAAAAATAGAAAAGAAACAGCTGAACCAAGCTTATTTGAATATTTATGTACCTAAAAATTTATTTCTGTTGCTTTCACTAATAGAGGATAATTTTAATGAGCAACTATTTCTTCTACCCAATTCATTTTCTCAAAAGATTATAGCTATGTCTCTACTCCCTGCTTTATGATAGAGGAAAGTCTGAGGGTTTTTGTTTGTTTTTTGTTTTTGTTTTTTAGTAAGGAATTTGTCTGCCTACAGCTTGTAGGTTTTTCTTAATGTGTGTGTTATGTTCAACGAAAATATTATCTCTTTTTACCTGGAATATTCATAATCCTGTTTTAGATTTGCATAGGCATTTTTCCAATTTGGATTTTTTTTCTTAGACTATGTGTTTTAATATTCCTTCTATTCCAAACATTCATATTTCTTGCTCTTCTCAATCCTCATCAGAATTATGAATTTTTTTTCAGTTTTTTTGCCTTGGTCTTTTAAATTTGCTCTTAGTAAGAAACAGTTTTTCATGTTACTTTCTGATTTATGTATTTAGCTTTCCTTGGTTCAATGCAAATTTAAATTTAATATTGTATTATTAGTTTCCTTTTTTTGATTCTTTTCTTTTAAATTTCTTTTCATTTCAGCTTATCAACTTTCTGTTCATATTTCATTGAAATCGTCATGTCTTCCCATTTTTAATGTAGCTGTCAAACTCCATACAGCTTTTCTCCTCAAAAAAATGGACTTATTAATTTGAACTTCTTTTCTAAATAATGATTTTTCTTTCTTATGACTGCAGAAAATTTTTATAGATATAATCTAATTCCCCTCACCCTGCTACACACACACACACACACACACACACAGACATACACATAAGTAAATGTCTATATAGATTTGGCATTGCCAATAAACAGAAACCATAGACCATAGATTGTTTTTGGCTCCACTTTTTATTTGCTTAAGAATTATGGTCACACTGAACTATAAAGTATACAGATGTGCATGGCTCCAAGCCAGTTACCATTGTGAATGGTAACGTGTGTATGTGTGTGTTACCCCCTCACTGTGACTATATGGTATACATGAAAAAGTCTTGTCTTGTTTATTCTCTTGTCTTCTTGCCTCTGCTAACACCTAGAGCACTTGACCTCAAAGAGGTATATTTACCAGGAATCATTATCCAAATACAAATAAAAAGAGAAATATTGATGGAAATACAGATGAAGGGACCCAAAATGCTGGAATTTCAAAACACAGCACTAAGAGTAGTGACATCAAGGGCTAAATACTGATTAGCATGAGTCTTGAGTGGGTACAAAATGTGAGATCAATTGACTTTTACATGGACAGCATATTACATTTCTGGCAGCATAGAAAAGATGAGTCACCATTTGAATATGGCAATTGATTTAAGTTGATCTTGTCAGAAGAAATTCTTTCCATATTATGAAAATACACTGCATAAAAATCTTACCTAATAGTGGTTTACTGTGTATATTGATGTTATTGCTATTTTTGTTTATATATATGCATTTTCAATGGAAAATAGGAGAGTCTATGTTGATGATTGATCATCAGATACCACATTAAATCAGAAATATAGACTTTCATTTTAAGCAGGATAAGAGGACTGCCGCTACTCATATAAACATTACAGTTAGTCCTGCTCACTGTAAATATTATTTACCTGATCCACATAAATGGAAGGTCTTCGTTTATCCCCTTATTCAGTTTAACAGATATAATTTTTCACTTTGTCTTATTTTAGTTCAGGGTGGAGGCAATAACTACAGTGAAATCTCTTTGCTTCATTAAGCATATTTACTTATCAGTTATAACTCTCTTGTTTAAGTAGCAGCCACACAGAGCAAAAGACTGTATCAGCTATCATAAATAAAGAATTTAAAAAGTGCTTGCAAGAAACTATATTCAGTCTTCTTTGCCATAGTTTCAGTATTTACTGTTTTTGCTTCCACTTTCCACGTATGGGAATTTCTAGGTAGTATGGAAAAAGGAAGAATAGCATTCCAGTTATTTTTGGCTTGCATGTAACTTAATCTCATACCTGCCAAAAAACAAAAACAAACAAATGGGATTTCTGAATATCTTTTATAGCTATTCTGTACCTTTTCATAGAAGGAGAAGGAAGAGGTAGAGGAAGAGATGGAAGAAAATTGAAAATTTTTGCCTTGTTCTTCCTGCTTCCACCTCAAATCCTAAAATAATACTGATAAGCTACAGGATTAACTATTCAGATCCTACAGATGAGTAAGTCTTGGTACAAATGAGCCTCTGCATTAAAAAAATGACAATACGTGATCGATTTGAATGGAAAACGAATTACATAATTATTTTTTCACTTATTTAATATAAGTTCTTTACACATATTTTAAAAAGTGTATATGTTTGTTTTATACACTGTTTATCTGTTTTATATGTGTAAAGAACTTACCTTATATACCGTCTTTAAACTTTACACATATAAGGAGTAAAGAACTTACATAACATAAAGAACACATATAAAATAAAGTGTTTTGTATTATTTTATATGTGTATAGAAATTTGTTTTTGTTAACTCCACAAAGACCTTTTGGAAATCCCTATACAAACCTTCACTGTTGCTTCATTTCCATATTATTTTTTTTATTTGGTTGTTTCAGAAGCACATCTTGCCTTCTCCTATACAAAGGTGCTAGTACATGAAGACTCTAAAGACTAATTATTAATGAGTCATATGAATAAATTTGATTGGGAGAAATTCTATTTATTTTCCCTGCTTTCCAATACTGATTGACTGAAGCTATAAGATGTATAGATGCTAATTACACAGATATTTTGCAAAAGCTCTTCATCAGACATGACTCATGTGTATATGCTGAATAGTGTATGCTGAGAAAAATCTGGAGCAGTGCATTTTTCAAAAGTAAAGAGCTTAAGCTTAGTAATTTAAATCACGTTACATGACATTTGATACCGTGTGTATTTTTCTCATAGCCATTGGCAGTATGTCAAATTTGAAAAATAAGTATAAAAAAAGCTATCGGGATTGGATTACGCTGGGGAAATAGAGATATTTCAACCTTCACAACTAGTTTTCAAACACTTCCTTTGTTCTAGAAACTGTGCCTGACCCAGAGTTTACTAAAGTTATCAAAATAACCTTTTGAGGGAAGCAAATATAAAACAAATAATCCCACCAAATATATTCATTTAGTATTGTGATGAATGCTGTAGAGCAAAATATAGGATATTTAGACAGGCTGCATCAAAGAAAACTCATCTAGGAGATCTGCTTACTTCTGACCTAGTGCATTAAAGTGAGAAGTAAAAGAAGAGATGGGAGCTACAGTGAGCATCTTAACGAGAAGGTATGATAGTGAGTGAAAGAAGACTCTGAGGTGGGAGAGTCCCAGTATATTTGAATGAAGTGCTTGATAGCTGTGTTAGTCAGGGTTCTTTAGAGAAACAGAACCAACAGGAAATATACATATGGATATGTAAGATTTATTATGGGAATTGACTTATGCAATTATGGAGACCAAGAAGTCCCATAATTGGGACACAGTATGTCATGTGCAAGCTGGAGAAACACGAAAGCTGACTGTATGATTCAGTCTCAGTCAGAATGCCTGAGAACTAGGGGACTTAATGGTGAAACTCCCAGTCTGATGCTGAAGGCACAAGAACTGAGGAAGAGATCAGGGAGGATGGTGTAAGTCTCAGAGTCAGAAAGCTTGAGAACCAGGCATTCCAATGCTGAAGGGAGAAAGATAATGGATGTTCCAGCTCAAGGAGAGAGATTATTTTGACCTTCCTCCACCTTTTGATTATATCCGAGCCTTGATGGATTGTCTGATACTCACCTACATTGTTTAAAGCAGATCTTCTTTACTAGATCCACTGATTTAAATACTAATCTTTTCCAGAAATACCTTCACAGTCACACCTGGAAATAATGTCTTACCAGCTATCTGGGCATCATTTAACTCAGTCAAATTGTTACATGAAACTAAGCATCACAATAGGAGTATGGCAAAAAATGAGACTTACATCTCAGGGAGGGTCTAGCTTATACTGAATCTTCTGGTTAAGGCTTTCAAACAAACCTAAAAGCAATAGGATTCTACTACAGGTAAAGGGGAGTTGAAGACAAGGTATATAGATTCATGAACATACTTAGGGAAGTTAGAAATTTATTAATGTAATTTTAATCAAGAGATGATTTGTACTTAGTTGGTGACAATAAGAGTGAAGAACATAGATTAAAAAGCTGGTAACAGGAAGATATAAGACTTTGGTTTTATAACTGTTTCATTTTCTTATATAAATGTAGAATAGTTGATTTTGTTAAAGGTCAGAAGTCCTTGTTATCATCTGATTCTGCCTCCTCATTTTACAGATAAAGTTTCTCAGTTCACGCAAGAGTCTTGGGGACAGGGGATAGAGAGAGAAAAAAAGGAGTAAGGAGGCAGGACTAACTTGCAGCTCCAACTCTATGGACAGACCATTATGTAGAAATTCACACTGTGACCTTCTGCTCCAAGAATTACTGCAGGAACATACGAGGGAAGCTGAGAGAATCCATGAACTCTTTGAAGGAGCTGACTTGCTGCTGCAGGCTTTGTGGGGCAGCAGAGGAACTGCGAGTCATCTTGCTTTCTCAACTCGGAGGCTTATAGCCTGATGCAAGTTCTTAGCCCTGCTCACTGGCTGCCTGGAAATAAAGCAGGTGCTGTTGGAGGGGCAAGGTGGGAGTGAGACCGGTCTTTCAGGCTGCGGGCTATGTGGGAGCTGAGTGAGGCCTGTAGCTACTGGTTTTCCCCTCTTCCCTGGTCACCTGTGTGATGCAGCAGAGGCAGCCATAATCCCCCTGGGAATATAACTCTTGGGATGAGAACCACACTCCCATCCTCCACAGAAACTACAGCAAGCCCCATCCAAGGAGAGCTTTGAGCTCAAACACATCTATCCTTTTTCTCACCTGATGATCTTTCTCTGCCTACCTTGGTGGCTGGAGACAAAGGATATAATCTCTTGGGAGCTCTATGGCCCCACCTGCTGCCTGATCCTCTCTATACTACCACAGTTGATGTGCTTTTGAAACTGCCACCTCCTGGCTGGAGGCCAACTAACAAAACCAGTGCACCAAACAAAAATACAACCAAGGACCCTCGCAGAATCCACTTCACTCCCCTGCTACCTCCACCAAAGCCGCTGGTGGTATTCACAGCTAAGAGACCTAAAGATGGAACACATCACAGGACTCTTTACAGACACTCTCCAGTAGCAGCCTGTAGCCTCGTAGCTCCAGAAGACAAATAATAGTCACTGCAATTCAGTTCTCAGGAAGCCCCATACATAGAAGGGGGAGAGCATCACATCAAGGGAGCACCCCATGGGACAAAAGAACCTGAAAAGCAGTGCTTGAGTCCCAGATATTCTCTCTGACATAGTCTACACAAATGAGAAGAAACCAGAAAAACAATTATTCTAATATGACAAACAAGATTATTTAACACCCCCCAAAAGATCATACTAGCTCACCAGCAATGGACCCAAACCAAGACAAAAATCTCTGAATTGCCAGAAAAAGAATTCATGCCAATGATTAAGCTAATCAGGGAGGCACCACAGAAAGGTGAAGTCCAATGTAAAGCAATAAAAAAAAAAATGACATAGGATATGAATGGAAAGTCTCCAGTGAAATAGATAGCATACATAAAAAACAATTACAACTTCTGGAAATCAAGGACACAGTTAGAAAAATGCAAGATGCACTGGAAAGTCTCAGCAATAGAATCAAACAACTAGAATAAAGAAATTCAGAGCTCAAAAACAAGGTTTTCAAATTAACTCAATCCAAAAAAAGACAAAAAGGAATAAAAATATTGAACACAGCCTCCAAGAAGTTTGGGATTATGACCAAATGACCAAATTTAAGAATAATTGGTGTTCCCAAGGAAGAAGAGAAATCTAAAAGTTTGAAAAACATATTTGAGGGAATAATCAATGCAAACTTCCTGGCCTTGCTGGAGATCTAGACATCTAAATACAAGAAGCTCAAAGAACACCTGGGAAACTTATTACAAAAAGATCATTGCCTAGGCACATAGTCATCAGGTTATCTAAAGTCAAGACTAAGGAAAGAATCTTAAGAGCTATGGGGCAAAAGCAGCAAGTAACCTATTAAGGAAAATCTATCAGATTAACAGAATATTTCTCAGCAGAAACCCTACAAGCTAGAAGCAATTGGGGTCCTATCTTTAGCCTGCTTAAATGAAACAATTATCAGCCAAGAATTTTGTATCCAGTGAAACTAAGCTTGATAAATGAAGGAAAGATACAGTCTTTTTCAGAAAAACAAACGCTAAGAAAATCTGTTACTAAGCCAGCACTACCAGAACTGGTAAAAGCAGCTCTAAAGCTGGAAACAAGTGCTAGAAATACACCAAAATAGAATCTCCTTAAAGCATAGATTTCACAGGACCTATAAAACAACACAATGAATAAAAAAAAAAAAAAAAAAAAGGTATTCAGGCAACAAATAGCATGATAAATAGAATAGTACCACACATCTCAGTACTAACATTGAGTGTAAATGGCCTAAATGCTTCACTTAAAAGATACAGAATAGTAGAATGGATAAGAATTCATGAACTAAGTATCTACTGTTTTCAAGAGACTCACCAGACACATAAGGATCAGCACAAACTTAAGGTAAAGGAGTGGAAAAAGATTCTATGCAAATAGACACCCAAGGCAAGCAGGAGTAGCCAATCTTACATCATTCAAAACAAACTTTAAAAGCAACAGCAGTTAAAGTCAAGGAGGGACACTGTATATTGATAAAAGGACTAGTCAATGGGAAAATAAAACAATCCTAGATATATATGCACCTAACACTGGAGCTCCTCAATTAACTGTGAGAGATGTAAAAGTTCTTCTTCAAAGTTTATATCTTAGACTACATTATAAGGAGTTACAGTCTCTTGTTCTATGGTCATTACCCGCTATTAGAAGAAACATATACCCATGTATACATATTCTCTAAATCAGCTACCTTGACTCGCTCCAGCGTGTCTGAACAGAACTGGGCAAGCTCCAAATCCTAGTGCATGCCATTCCTTATTTGGAAATCCTCCTGACCTTCTCTGTCTTCTTCCTTGTCTTCTTTTCCCTTATCTATTCAGGAAATTTCCAAGATTTAGCCAATCAGGTCAAGTACAGAATGTGAGGTCCCATTCCAGCCAATGGAAAGTGGACACAGCAGTAGGGTGACTGCATCAGGTTATGAAAGTTATAAATGTCTTTGTCTCCATTGTTCATGTGTGCTCTCATGGCAAGACTGCTGGGGAGTTGTACCCTTCCTGCAGGAAGTAAACTAGCCTTGCTCAGTGATCCACTGTCTTGGTATGGATTTTTCCTGATGTTATAAATCTGTTTCCCACATTTATAACACAATTACAGACCTAAGAAATGAGATAAACAGCAACATAATAATAGTGGGTGACTTCAGTACTCCATTGATAGCACTAGACAGGTCATCAAAACAGAAAGTCACCAAAGAAACAATGGACTTAAACTATACCCTAGAACAAATGGACTTAACAGATATTTACAGAACATTCTACCCAACAACTTCAGAATATACGTTCTATTCATCAACACATAAAACATTCTGAAGACAGACTATATGATAGGCACAAAACAAGTCTCAACAAATTTAAGAAAATCAAAATTATATCATGTGCTCTCTCAGATTACAATATAATAAAATTGGAAATCAACTTTAAAAGGAACCTTCAAAACGATGAAAATACTTGGGAATTAAATAAGCTGCTCCTAAGTGATCATTGGGTCAACAATGAAAACAATATGAGAATTAAAAAATTATTTGAACAGAATAATAGTTACAAAACCTATCAAAAACCTCTGGAATACAGCAAAAGCAGTGCTAAGAGGAAAGTTCATAGCATCAAATGCTTACATCAAAATGTCTGAAAGAGCATAAATAGTCTAAGGTCATACTTCAAGTAACTAGAGAGAGAAGAACAAACCAAACCCAAATCCAGCAAAGAAAATAAATAACGAAGATCAGAGCAGAACTAAATGAACTTGAAAAAAATACAAAAGATAAATGAAATGAAAAGCTAGTTCTTGAAAAGATAAATAAAGCTGATAAACCATTAGCAAGATTAACCAAGAAAAAAGGAGAGAGGATCTAAATAATTTCAATTAGAAGTGAAACAGGTGGCATTACAACCAATACCACAGAAATAAAATAGATCATTTAAGGCTCCTATGAACACCTTTACATGCATAAACTAGAAAGCATAGAGGAGATGGATAAATTCCTGGAAATATACAACCCTTCTAGATTAAACTAGGAAGAAATAGAAATTCTGAACAAACCAATAACAAGCAGCAAGATTGAAATAGTAATTTGAAAGTTACCAAAAATAAAAAGTCCAAGACCAGATGGATTCATAGCTGAATTCCATCAGACATTCAAAGATGAATTGGTACCAGTCCTACTGACACAATTCCAAAAGACAGACAAAGAGGAAATCTTCCTTAGATTATTCTATGAAGTTAGTGTCACCCTAATACCAAAACCAGAATAGAATATAACAAAAAAAGAAAACTACAGACCAATATCCTTGATGAACAAGGATACAAAAGTAAGTCCTCAAAAAATTACTAGCTAACAATTCAACAGTATATCAGAGAAGTAATCCACCATGATCAAGTGGGTTTCATAGCAGGGATGCGGGGATGGTTTCACATACCTGAGTCAATAAATGTGATACACCACAAAAAGGAATTAAAAATCACATGATCATATCAATAGGTGCAGAAAAAGTATTTGACAAAATTCAACATCCTGTTATTATTAAAACCCTCAGCAAAAATGGCATAGAAGGGACATATTTTAAGGGACAGAGTAAACAGACAACCCACAAAGTAAGAGAAAATTATAGCAATCTATACTTCTGACAGAGGACTAACATCCAGAATCTACAAGGAACTCAGGAAGAAAATAATCCCATCAAAAAGTGGGCTAAGGACATGAAAAGACAATACAAATGATATACAAATGGCCAACAAAAATATGAAAAAATTCTCAATATCACTAATGATCAGGGAAATAATACAAATCAAAACCACAGTGTGATAGCACCTCACTCCTGCAAAAATGGCCGTAAGAAAAAAAAAATAGATGTTGGTGTGGATATGGTGAAAAGAGAAAACTTTTACACTGTTAGTAGGAATGGAAACTAGTATATCCACTGTGGAAAACAATGTGGAGATTTCTTAAGGAACTAAAAGTAGATCCATCATCTGATCCAGCAATCCCACTCCTGGGTATCTACCCAGAGCAGAAGTCATATGAAGAAGACACTTGCAGCCAAATGTTCATAGCAGCACAATTCACAGTCGCAAAAATGTGGAACCAGCCCAAATGCCCATCAATCAATGAGTGGATAAAGAAAATGTGGTGTGTGTATATAAATATATATGTGTTTATATACACATTTATATATTATGTATATACACTATATGTGTACGTAATATATATGCATATGTACATAATATATGTGTATTTGTACATAATATATATGTGTATGTACATAATATATATGCATATATATAATATATAAATGTGTATATGTATTTATGTATATACACACACCACATTTTCTGCATATAATATATGATGAAATACTACTCAGCCATAAAAGGAATGAAATAATGGCATTTGCAGCAACCTGTATGGAATTGGAGACTATTATTCTAAGTGAAGCAACTCAGGAATAGAAAACCAAACATAGTATGTTCTCACTCATAAATGGAAGCTAAGCTATGGGGACGCGAAGGCATAACAATGATACAACAGACTTTGGGGACTCAGGGAAAAGGATGGGAGTGATAAGAGACTATACATGAGGTACATTGTACACTGCTTGGGTGACAGGTGCACCAAAATCTCAGAATTCACCACTAAAGAACTTATTCATGTAACCAAACACCACCTGTTCCCGAAAAACCTACCAAAATAAAATAAATAAATAAAAGAAATTTTAAAAAATCAAAGAGCTTGGGGACAGAATTGGGAACAAAATCTAGTCTATGGCATGTGTTTATATAATTTTTATTATAGAATTCTAAAGGCATTCTAATATTTAACTTTATAGGAACTATATAAAATTGTTATATTTTATGTGAACTATATAAAATAGTTATGTTTTATATGAATTATATAAAATATTTTTACATGAATTAATATAAAATAGCTATATTTTGTATAAATTTTAAGAGCACTTATAAAGTGTTGAAGTAGACATGAGTATTTTCTGATGCCGTACTGCAGAGAAGGCAGGATTTTAATATTCTGGCAGTGTTTTCACAGTGACAGGTTGCCTCAAATCAGAGATGAAATCTCAGGACTTGGAATCTCAGGCTTTGGGGGAATCAAGATGTCAGTGTTAAAATGGTCATCTTCTACTGCTCACGCTTCCATTATCACAAACAGGTTGAATTTAATGTCTGTAGGAGCACACATTTACCAAATTTTCTTCTAATGTACTTGCCAGAGAGATGACTGGAGGATATTAGGGATCCATTTTGAGACTCACTTTCTTCACCTGCATTCTAAAATTTAATCAACCAACATATCTGCTGAATTGATGTGGTGAAATTCAACACTTAGGCCACTGTATTTTGACTTTTGGAGTCTCTGGGGATAAGCAGTGTTAGATCAATTTTACTTCAATTTCTCTCTTACCTCCAGAAACAAGCCTCAGTAAATAGAAATAGAATTCATGAAATGTGCTGAATAATGGTAAATGTGGATCAAACTATCACCTGCCAAGAAAGACCTCGTAATTAAATTAGTAGACCTGACAGAATTTGTGGAGCTTAAATTTAAGCAATTTCTGTATGCTGAGTTTGCTGAACTCAGCACTCGGCTTGGGCATCTTGCTTAGTGGTCTTCGACCTGGGATGGTAGCATAAAAATTACCTCATCATTCAATTTGAAAAATCCGATTGACCTATCCATTTAGGTAGGATGACTTCTGCCTGAGAATTAACCATGAATGTCTCTTCTAAATAAGTTTTGACTGGGGTAGCACCTTTAACTCATATTTTTCATACCACATTTAATTTCAAGGTATTTTGATGGGGCAAAAGGTTTCAGATCATATGTGTGACTAAATTTCTAAAAGGCTTGAGTTTCTAAGCGCAAAACAGAAATTATAGACTTACACTTCAAATGTCTTATCCTACAGCTCTGTATTTTATAATGGGTCAGGCTCTCTGGTATGAATGGGTCCTGGCTCCACCCTGCCTAGTCAGTGTTATCAGTAATGGCCCAACATCCCTAACAACTTGCATACTGTGGAACACAATGGGGGCTACTGCATTGTCTAATAGGGGCAGCAGTATTGCTGACCTGGTTATCAACATTTATTGAAATTTGATTCATCAGTGGATATGTGCGCTGGTAAATGTAATAAAGCTGGCAGGACACAATCTAGGCAGCTAAAGGAAAAGTCCATGAACATTCTACCTTCTCCATTGGTCCAACCTGAAACTAGCACCGTAGCTAATGGTGAATATACTATTGATAGTATTTCATAATTTAAGAGAGCTATAATTTTTTTCAATCTTTGGTTTCTCTTTGGTGAGAAGGTTAGACTAGCCACATCTCCATCTCTTTTATTGAGTGCTTTGATTTCAGAGACTGAGTTCAAATGTAAACATGGAACTAGATTGACTACTTAGGCTGAGATAAGCTATCTTACATTTTTTGCCAGAGGTCTTCTAGGTAATCCATTCATTGGAGCAATACCAGGAAATGCCTCTTGGGGTAGACCTTAGAAGGAACTTAAATCCACAGGCAATAAAGGAATGTAACTTAACTTCACTGTTCTCATCTGTGTCTAACAATCCAAATAAATACAGTTCCAATATGGCCATACAGTGGATTGTCCAAGACTGGGGCTGAACACAGGGCTTATTAATGTGGTACTAGCAGTTTCCCTGGTTCTGACATGTCAGGGCAACCAAAAAGATATAACTTCTCAATTTCTCACTACTACCTATCCCTCTTCACTGAGCAGGATAAAGGAAGAAGCAGATGTAATCAAAGCACTTTTGGAAAGGTTGGAAATTTGTTAGGGTTTGACAGTGTAAATATGGCCATTCAATTCCCAAAATGTTTATGGTTTTTGTATATATGTTATACATATATAACACATATATATAACATATATATGTTATATATGGCTATATATATATGGCTATATATGTTATATATGGCTATATATGTTGTATACATAGCTATATATGGTTTTGTGTACATATTTTACATGTTATGTTACATGTATCTTATATGTTGTATATATGTTATTTTCCCCCAACTTTTATAGATCACTTTTATCCAGGACCACTAAGAAATACGTTTATAAGAGGCCAGGCACAGTGGTTTTTGCCTGTAATCCGAGCATTTTGAGAGGCTGAGGCAGGCAGATCACTTGAGGTCAGGAATTCGAGACCAGCCTGGCCAACATGGGGAAAACCCGTCTCTACTAAAAATACAAAAATTAGCCTAGTGTGGTGAGACACACCTTAATCCCAGCACTCAGGAGGCTGAGGAAAGAGAATCGCCTGAACCTGGAAGGCAGAGGTAGCAGTAAGCCAAGATCGCACATCACTCCAGCCTGAGTGACACAGCAAGACTCTACTCTGTCTCAAAAAAAAAAAAAGAAAGAAAGAAGTGGGGGGAGAAAAAGGAAAGAAGAAAGAAAGAGAAAAAATTAGAGAACAAGAAGGAAGTACCATGTACAGAGTATTATAGGGGAATATTATTATATAATACTGTATAATGTTATAATACTATATAGTATTATGGAAGAGCAAGTGGGCATAAAAACCTGAGTCTACACTGACCAACACCTTGACCTACTGATATCTTACGGTCTCCCTCTGCTAAATATTTCAACTGGACAATAGCAGCAGCCATTGATACCTTTAAAAATAAGTAATTCTACATTTGTGGCTTTATTTTTCAATCAGCTTATTTTCTTTCTTGGAGATATTAATCATAGTTTTTAAGAATGTATTTAATAGTATTTATTTAAAAAGTAGACTTAAGCTACAGTAATCAAAACAGCATGATACTGGTACCAAAACAGAGATATAGACCAATGGAACAGAACAGAGGCCTCAGAAATAACGCCACACACCTAGAACCATCTGATCTTTGACAAACCTTACAAAAACAAGCAATGGGGAAAGGATTCCCTATTTAATGAATGGTGTTGGGAAAACTGCCTACCCATATGCAGAAAGCTAAAACTGGATCCCTTCCTTATATTAAAAAATTAACTCAAGATGAATTAAAGATTTAAACATAAGGCCTAAAACCATAAAAACCCTAGAAGAAAACCTAGGCAATACCATTCAGAACACAGGCAAAGGCAAGGACTTCATGAATAAAACACTGAAAGCAATGGCAACAAAAGCCAAAACAGACAAATGGGATCTAATTAAACCGAAGAGCTTCTACACAGCAAAAGAAACTATCATTAGAGTGAACAGGCAACCTACAGAATGGGAGAAAATTTTTGCAATCTACTCATCTGACAAAAGATTGCAAAAATGCAATCTACCCATTCTAATATCCAGAATCTACAAATAACTTCAACAAATCTGCAAGAAAAAAAACCTCATCAAAAAGTGGGCAAAGTATATGAGCAGACACTTCTCAAAAGGAGACATTCATGCAGCCAACAAACATGAAAAAAAGCCCATCATCACTAGTCATTAGAGAAATGCAAATTAAAACCACAATGAGATACCATCTCATGCCAGTTAGAATGGCCATCATCAAAAAGTCAAGAGACAGATACTGTAGAGGATGTGGAGAAATAGGAATGCTTTTACATTGGTGGTGGGAATGTAAATTAGTTCAACCATTGTGGAAGACAGTGCGGTAATTCCTCAAGGATCTAGAAATAGAAATACCATTTGACCGAGCAATCTCATTACTGGGTCTATACCCAAAGGATTATAAATCATTTTGTTATACAGACACAGGTACACATATGTTTACTGTAGCACTGTTCATGATAGCAAAGACTTGGAACCAACTCAAATGCCCATCAATGATAGACTGGATAAAGAAAATGTGGCACATATACACCATAGAGTACTATGCAGCCATAAAAAAGGATGAGTTCATGTCCTTTGCAGGGACATGGATGAAGCTGGAAACTATCATTCTCAGCAAACTGGCACAAGAATAGAAAACCAAACACCACATGTTCTCACTCGTAAGTGGGAGTTGAACAATGAGAACACATGGACACAGGGAGGAGAATATCACACACTGGGGCCTGCCAGGGCATTGGGGTCTAGGGGTGGGATAGCATTAGGAGAAATGTCTAATGTAGATGACAGGGTAATGGATGCAGGAAACCATCATGGCACGTGTATACCTATGTAACAAACCTGCATGTTCTGCACATGTACCCCAGAACTTAAAGTACAATTTTAAAAAAATAGCCTTAAGAAAAATTTAAAGAGCTTCTGCACAGCAAAGAAACCATCAACAGAGTAAACAATTTATGGAATAGGAGAAAAATTTTACAAACTATGCATTCAAGAAAGAACAGTATCTAAAATCCATAAGGAATTTAGACAAACAAGAAAAGAAAAAACAAATAACCTCATAGGCAACAGACATGAACGGACACTTCTCAAAAGAAGACATACAAGCATCCAACAAACATGAAAAAAATGCTCAACATCATTAATCATCGGAGAGATGCAAATCAAAACCACAAGGAGATACCATCTTACACCAGTCATAGTGGTTATTATTAAAAAGTCAAAATATGCAGATGTTGGTGAAGTTGAAGATAAAAGAGAACACTTTATACACTGTTAGAGGGAATGTAAATTAGTTCAGCTGCTATGGAAAGCAGTCTGGAGATTTCCCAAAGAACTAAAAACAGAATTACCATTTGACCCAGCCATCCTATTCCTGGGTATATACCCAAAGGCAAATAAATCATTCTACCAAAAAGACACATGTACTCATGTAGTCATTGCAGCACTGTTCACAATAGCAAAGACATGGAATCGATGTAGGTGCCCATCAGTGGTGGACTGGATAAAGAAAATGTGCTACATATACAGCATAGAATTCTAAGCAGCCATAAAAAAATAAAATGATGTTCTTTGCAGCAACATGAATGCAGCTGGAGGTCACCATCCTAAGGAAATTAATGCAGAAACAGAAAAACCAAATGCTGTATGTTCTCATGTATAAATGGGAGTCAATCACTGGGTACACAGGGACACAGATGGGAACAGTAGACACCAGAGGTTCCAAAAGAGGGAGAGAAGGAGGAAGCCGAAGTTTGAAAATCTATCAAGTACTACGTTTGCAACTTGGGTGAACAGATTATTAGAAGCCCAAACCTCAGCATCATGCAGTAAACCCATATAACATGTACTCCCTAAATCTAAAAATATGAATGGAAAAAACAGGACAGCAGCAATAAATACTATGATGTGCCAACCAGATTCTCCTTCAGGAATAAAGTTCAAATTGTCACAGCTGCTGAGTGTGCCACTGGCATCCAGACCTCAGCTATCAGCCCTCTTGAGAATTGTCTCTGCTGAGGAGAGCTATCTTGCCCTAGGTCATAACTCCTGGACAGAAGAATGTAAAGGCTCTGCCTCCTCCCTTAATTCTTAAAAGCTGTTAAGGACCATCCTTGGTTCAATATTCCCCATATGGTTGGCTAAAGGCCTTCACTGCGACTGCATCACAGCCCAACATCTTCCTCTGCCCAATCCTGCTTCTTTTTCTTCCTTTCTATGGGTCAATTCTTCTCCATGTTAACTTTCACCTTAGCCTGCTTCACTGATTGCCCAACTTGCAACAGAAAGTGGTAATATCTCTGCTTTTTTATTGGTGCATGCACTACTCATCTAAGGTTCTAGACAGTGCTCTTTCTCACTTCCAATAATAAAATTCCTCTGATTGTTTTGCGGGAGTATTTTTATGTGGATTTTATAGTCTTTTTCTTTTATGCAACATAAACCCAAGTAAAATAGCTGTCTATGCTTTGTAGATTCATTAAATGCATTGACTACTCAAGGAAATTGAGCTTCTTATTTACGGTTTCCTTCAATAATGTAGTTTTTAAAATTCCTTGTTTGTGAATAATTTAAGTTCACCAAAAGGAGTTTGATGGGTTACTTAAATAGACATTGAACATTGTGGAGAGATAATATTATTTTAATTGCTAAATGTTTTCGCCATTCTGTGAAATTTCTTTATTCATGGAAATAGCGTGATGTTTTATCTTGAAAAAGTGAATTCCAGCCTGGGAAACATCTTGAAACCTTGTCTTGACAAAAAATAGAAAAGTTAGCTGAGCATGGTGGAGCCCCTGTCATCCCAGCTACTTGGGGGGCTAAGGTGGAAAGATCACTTGCACCCAGGAGGTTGAGGCTACAGTGAGCAGTGTTTTCACCACTGCACTCCAGTCTGGATGACCAAGTGAAAGTCCCTGTCTCAAAAAATAAAATAAATTGCATTATTAAAAAGAAACGACTTCACTATTTTTACTCCAAAAAGAAGATCTGAAAGAAGGAGAATGATGGACGTTCTTGAATAACGTTGGCTTACAATATTCAACATCAAGTGAAAAGTGTGCAAACAAGAACTGCAAAAAGATGGTCTCTAAACAGAAGGGATATTTTCTCATTGAAAGTCTCTAAAAAACACTTTTGGGATGACTTAACTCGATGGTACCTCAATATGAGGAAAGGAAAAAATGGACCATTGGGACTCTCATTGTGAAAAAATCAGACAAATATTTCTATAAATAATATTTAGCTATTTTAATTTATATAACAAAAATACAAATTTAATATCAATTATCTAAACTAGGGATGGGGTAATTTTCTTTTAATGCAAACATTAATATTGAGGCAGCTCACCCACAAACCTGATTTCTTGAAGTCTGATATAATCTTTTGGTATCAGATCTACTAATCTCAGTGGTCAAGAAAACAGGGCAGTTGGACCCAGTTAGAAATTGATGAATTACAGGGAAACATAAGGATCAAATAAGCATAAACAAGACCAACTTCATGGCCCACCTGCATTATTTTGTTGCAGTGAAATTTCGCATAAAAAATATATTGTCCTGTATCACATTCCTAGGCTTCAGGAGCTCATGAATATGTATTATAAACCAAATGAAGAAATAAATCATCTGAACATAAAAAGATAATGGAAACTAATATGCATTGCTTATCTGGCACAGTTCTAGATACTCTTCCTTTAATTAATATCCACAGAAGAGGCTTAAATTATTGAGCATGCTTTTCAAAGAAATTAGTAACTTAGCCAACATCATACAGTTGATAAAATGAGGAGTCAAGATTCAAAGCAAGATCAGAGAGGCTCCAAAGTCCATTTAGATGTTTTTGTTTATAATATTTTATTTCCATAGGTTTTTGGGAAACAAGTGGTATTTGGTAACATGAGTAACTTATTTAGTGGGGATTTGTGAGATTTTGGTGCACCCATCGTCATTCGAGCTGTATACACTGAACCCAAGTTGTAGTCTTTTATCCTTTACCCACGTTTGGATTCTTAACCATCACACCTGTAGGAATGATTATGTGCACCCGTCTACTATCCTGGGGTCTTCATGCCCCTCATAATCTTTCTCCTCTTCCTTGTCCAGCCCTTCCCTGCTTCTTTTTGTGTATCTCATTTGTTTGCTTATTTAATGAAGGCAAAGGAGCTTAACCCCTTATGAATAACAAGAATATTTGAGGTGAGAAAGATGTGTAAGTTAATTGCTTCTTATTGTGTGAACAATACAGGTTAAGTATTTAAGTTCACCAAAAGGAGTTTGACCTTCAGACTATGTGTACAAAGTGCATATAAAACTTAAATGAACTTCCTGTTTAGACTTAGGTCCCATCTCCAAGAGACCTCATTGTGTTTATGCAAATATTCCAAAGTCCAAAATGAAATGAAATTCAAAACAATTCTGGTTCCAACCATTTGGATAAGGGATGTGACCTGTTACATGAGGTCAGGTGTGGTACGTTTCAAATTTGGGATTTTCAGATTAGGAATGCTTAACCTGTCATGCTATTAAAAAAATTTAACTTCAACTCATCTAAGCCTCTCTTTTTCAAATAGCCAATAATTGAGTTATAGAGGACTATGAAAATGATAATAAGCAAAGGCTGAACTCATTACATAGGCTTGGTACACTTGTATAAATAAACCTATCACTAATAAAGTCATTTACCATATTTCTGGGATGATTGTATTATGAAAAATACAATGCAGTTTTCAAGAGACTTATAATTATTTTTAACAATCCAAAAAAATGGAAAATGTGATGCATATAGGTCAGTGGTTATTAACATGGTCACGTTGTCCCCTGTGAGACAACTGGCAATGTCTGGAGACATGTTTTGTTCTTACAGCTCTATAGGGTGCTATTAGCATCCAGTCAGCATCTAGGGATGTCGTTATACATCTTACTATGAACAAGACCGTACTCGTCTGCCCCACAACAAGAACTTATTCAGCCCAAAATGTCAAGAGTGGTGTTATTGAGAAGTCCCGTTCTAGGTGACATGCAAGTTTTAAAAAATGGGATCAATCTTTCTCTTGTCATAAAATCAAAAGTCATGGGATATTTATTTTCCTACCTCAATCCATTATGCCTTTATTTTAAATTTTGTTTTGTTTATCATGAATTTTTGTCTTAACAGTTATCGTAAATATATTATATAAAGTTATTGCTAATCTTGTCTATTGAGTTTTGTGATGCCATCTTAAATTTTGTGGCCAGGGCATAGAAGTCTCATGTATTCCACCATGGTCCTAGTTCTGCTAAAGGTCTAAAAAAAAAAAAGGAACATAATATAGCACAGTGGTGAAAAATGACACACTGGGATTTAAATGTCTGGGCCCAAATCATGGTTTTACCAATTCTAACCCTTGTCCTTGGTTTGCTTTTTGTTACTGTTGTTGTTGCTGCTGCTGTTGTTTTTGAGATGGAGTCTCATTCTCTTGCACAGGCTGGAGTGTGGTGGTGCGATCTTGGTTCATTGCAACCTCTGCCTCCCAGGTGTGAGTGATTCTCCTGCTTCAGCCTCCTGAGTAGCTGGGAATACAGGTGCATGCAACCATGCCCAGCTAATTTTTTGTATCTCTAGTTGAGACATAGTTTTGCCATGTTGGCAGGCTGGTCTCAAACTCCTGAGCTCAAGTGATCTGCCCACCTCAGCCTCCCAAACTGCTGGGATTACAGGCATGAGCCACTGCAACCCCTTGGTTTACTTCTCCATCTATTATATGGAGAAAGTAGTACCTATGTCATATGGTTGGCTCAAGAGGTAAATTTATCAGTTAGCAAAGAATCTGGTAAAATCAACCCACCATAAACACTATTAAAACGTTAACGCTACGGTGGCTCACGCCTGTAATCCCAGCACTTTGGGAGGCTGAGGCGGGCGGATCACAAGGTCAAGAGATTGAGACCATCCTGGCCAACACGGTGAAACCCCGTCTCTAATAAAAATACAAAAAAAAAAATTAGCCGGGCGTGGTGGCATGCGCATGTGGTCCCGGCTACTCGGGAGGCTGAGGCGGAAGAATGGCTTGAACCCAGGAGGGGGAGGTTGCAGTGAGCCAAGATTGCACCACTGCACTCCAGCCTGACGACAGAGCAAGACTGTGTCTCAAAAAAAAAAAACTTAACACTAAACTGGGCATACTTTGTGGTGTCATGAATAGTGGGGAAGGACGATGAGTATTCTTTGGTTATTCAACATCTTTAAGGAATAGCACTATCCAGCCCATTCTCCTTTTCTCAGACTATAAAAGCTACATCCAAGCCCTTCATTTTTGGTTACCTTACCTACATGTGTTTGTAGAATAGAAACTTCTAGTTACCTAGAACAAAGTCAATTTCCCGCTTCTACTACAATAACAGAATTTTGCATTTCATCTGGTCTCATTGCCACCTGGAATTTTTTTTTAAATGGACAGTATTTCCCAGAATCCCTTGTAGCTAGTTGTAGCCTTGTAGTAAGTAGTACTTACCACAGCAGAAACATATGGAAATATGTGAAATTTTAGAAAGACTCTTTATGGATTTAAATTAAGGAGGAATATGCTTTTTGCTCTATCTTTTGTTCTTCATCTGGCATTGCAAGCTTCATCTGGCATTGTAGGCCATATGAAAAACAAAAGATAGAGCAAAAAGCATCTCCCTTCATAATAATTAGAAGTGCCTGGAGACCGTGCCATCACTTTGAAACATGAGAATGTTAGAGTAGGTAGCTAAGCAGACACGAGCAGAACAGGAGAGCACCCACCCTCCTGCCATATCCCAAGAATGTCAGGTGACCATTAGGTGATGGTCAGACAGTTGTTAAAGAGTCTCTCTAAAATAGTAATTGGTGGCCAGGCACGGTGGCTTGTACCTGTAACCACAGCACTGTGGGAGGCTGAGGAGGGCAGATCATGAGGTCAGGAGATCGAGACCATCCTGGCTAACACGGTGAAACCCCGTATCTACTAAAAATATTAAAAAAAAAAAATTAGCTGAGCATGGTGGCACGTGCCTGTAGTCCCAGCTACTTAGGAGGCTGACGCAGAATAATTGCATGAACCTGGGAGGCGGAGGTTGCAGTCAGCCGAGATTGCGCCATTGCACTCTGGCCTGGGCAACAGAGCAGGACTCTGTCTCGAATAATAAGAATAATAATAATTGGTTGTAGCTGGCACCAAGAAAAGGCAGTCTCCTAATAGGTAGAAAACACCTCAAGCTGGTGATCAGCAGCTTCCTAAGATCTCAGGAGTTAGTGAATGGGCTCAAGCATGCATACTAGGAGGCAACAAGGCAGACTTATCTGATATATGACCTTCCTCTAGGAACACTCTACTGGTAAGGAAAAAATGTCTCAAATGAGCACGTGCACAACTTCAGTAAACACACTGTACATACGACCCCTCCCAAGTGCTGTCAGGCCACTGCGCATGTGGACAGCCCACTCCAGGGAAAAATCAAGGGAAAAGAAATGCAAACCTCAGAACCATGCCAATGTATCAAAACTCCTAGTCAAGGGTCAACGCTGCACTTGAATCTCTTCCAAGTGTACTTTACTTCCTCTCGTTCCTGCTCTAAAACTTTTAAATAAACTTTCACTCCTGCTCTAAAACTTGCCTCGGTTTCTCACTCTGCTTTATGCCTCTCTGCTGA
Organism: Cacajao melanocephalus; assembly: GCA_963573385.1. NCBI lineage: Eukaryota > Metazoa > Chordata > Mammalia > Primates > Pitheciidae > Cacajao > Cacajao melanocephalus. Next base: position 22,926 of record CAUYLG010011114.1, on the reverse strand, counting down.
ATTCTTTCCTCCAAGGAGAAAAGAATTGAGTTGCTGCAGACCTGTATGAATTTGCTGCTGCTGAGAAGAACACCTTGGAAATAGCAGACACTTTACATTAGCATAGTGAAGTGCAAAGATGGATGTCAGGGTTCCTGACCTGATCACAACATGGAGTTGCCACTTCAGCCCTAACCTGCACACCCCTAGATCTTTTTCATAAGAGAGAAAAATAACAATCTTTTATTTCTCTTCAGCCACAATATTTGTGTTTTAGTATAGCCAAGCTTTAATTTAACGGATAAAATCACCTTTTCGTGTGTCATTTTGGAACCCCTGAGAGCTAACTAGCTTTCCTCAGCCACCCTCACTCTAACAGAATTTGTATGTCTAGCAGACTTGCTTCATTATAAACAGCTTTTCAGAACATTTATTTTCATTTTCCCTTATCTTCCACTTATAAAGTTATTAACTTGGATTTCAGCTTTAATTTCTGTAGCTCAAATTTTGCTAGTCATATGTGCAGATAAGTGACCCACACTTTTGACTCACACACCCAATGCAGAATGTTTGCTTAACAATGAAACATTTTATTTTCATATGTAACTTCTCTAACCATAAACTGGAAAGTTGGATTTCCTTGCTTTTGCAAACTGCTTGGTAACCAGTATTTTGACCTTCTTTGATTGAGATTAGTTTTGGATGCAGAAAAATGCATATCTGTGGTTCAAAGCTTAAATTGCAAAAACTTGTTGTCGGCTACAGTTGCCAGAGTAAGTCACAGACAATTTCCAACAGGAGAGAACAAAGTGATTCTTAATACTATCAACCATAATATAGAAATTAAATGGGAAACGAGTAAAATCAAAGTCTCATTCAAATGACAGAAATGTCTTCTGCTTCATGCTCATCAAGTGAATCTGCAGTGTGTAATACCCAATGGATAGAGGGGAGGGCAAAAAGGAATAAATGGATAGATGTTATAAACACATGGCTGTGGATATTTTTTTTTCTATTTTCCTTTTCAGTTTTCTTCCTGATGCTAGAAAAAGTCTAAAGTAGAGTAGTAGTTGAGGAAGTTGTCAAATTCTATCTAACCTTTTATTATTATTATTATACATTAAGTTCTGGGACATGTGTGCAGAATGTGCAAGTTTGTTACATAGTTATACATGTGCCATGGTGGTTTGCTGCATCCATCTCCCCGTCGTCTACATTAGGTATTTCTCCTAATGCTATTCCTCCCCTAGCCCCCTACCCCACTACTCTCTGACATGCCCCAGTGTGTGATGTTCCCCTCCCTGTGTCCATATGTTCTCATTGTTCGACTCCCAATTGTAAGTGAGAACACGTGGTGTTTGGTTTTCTATTCTTGTGTTAGTTTGCTAAGAATGATGGTTTCCAGCTTCATCCATGACCCTGCAAAGGATATGAACTCATCCTTTTTTATTGCTGCATAGTACTCCATGTTAACATTCACACTATGTCTTCTGGAATATACATATGTTATAACAGCAAATACTGTCAGTGCCTCATCTCTATTCCCATGTGCCTTATCAATTCAGAGGACATCTCGCCAACAGATTCTGTTCTGTCCTCAAATGAAGCCGGCCAGAAATACCGAGAAGCTAACATCCTTCTGGCAGTAGGCCTCAGGCAGTGAGTTACTGATGAAAGTTGGTGTGTAAATACCCCAGTTCCCTCTCCTGTTGCTTGAGATAACTCTGAAATGCATCTTTTAAACCTGCTCCCAGAGATCCTTAATGTGATTAAGCTGGCTTAGCAATGCATAATTTTAATAAAAGATGATCATTTATTGCTGTATGTGTGTCAAGCATTATCTAATTTCAGACAATGTACCTATAATCATCTATGTGATTGGAAAGGAGCTCAAAGGAGTCCAGCTGATTATTTTAATCATGTAGCTCTACAGGATCTATCACATACATTATGTCCTTGGCAGGTGCTTATCAGAGAGACAATAATATTTTCTTGAGGGAGAGGAACAATATATTTTTAACTTCCTGAATATCATGAATTTACTGAATATGGAACAAATGTTTCCATGTCTACTGTGTGTCAGATGCATGTCTAGGAACTGCGGATACAGTCATGTTCTTATTCTCCTAATGCTTACCACCTAAAAAGAGATTAAACGATCAGTAATAAAACAGGTTTTAAGAAAAAAAAATGCTATGTAAATTCTGTTTATTGCCTGTGCACTCCTCTTTGTAATACAATCCACCTCTATATTAAGGCAGACTCTCAGACCAGAACAGAGGTGGGTTTTACTGCAAAGAAGAATGCACAGGCAGTAAGTATAGTTATATATAGAACTGTGTTTTGTTGTAATGTCATCAGCATACCTAAAAGTTTGTTATACAGAAACAGCACAATTACACATAGTACTGTGTTTATTTGAAGGATAATGTGAGGAATATTAGTTAAATTGATCTTAGAGGATCTCTCATAAGGACATAGAGTAATTTTTCTACTCTCTAATTAAAAGGGGTACCTTGTGCTTATCCTAACAAACTGGTTTGCTTTTAACTTGCAGATACTATGATTCTTCTATGTTTTCCTATTTTATATTATAGGGTTTCACTCCCTGTAATATTTGTGGCTCTCACTCTGAAATTCATTTTATTTGTTCTTATTTTTATTATGTTTCTCTTATTTTTTAATATAAATTTGTATTTATGTAGTGTCTGCATCTTTTTAGGCACTGCAAATCACTCCAGAATAAGATTGTATATAAATAACAATCAAAAATATGATTAAAACATCTCAAAGCAAAATTTTCCCTATTTTAATAAGTTACACAGATATTATTTTATTATTTAGATAACGTTTCAGCTGATCTTTATATCAGAAGTTATTAGAAAACCCATCTTAGGTCATTGCTGTTAAATTTGAGTAATTTTGAATGTGCTTTGAGTTTTAAAAATTTTACATGCTGTGGATATAAGGGAATCACACAAAAATCAGTTTTTTCTGTACTTCATATATTAACCACCTACTCATGCAGTTTTTGGAGGGATTTTATTTTAGCACTCATGGAAAGGTTTTTGATCATGCTGGAAGCTTAATATTTGCTGCTGCAGTAACATCTGTATTTACTTTGAGGAAAACAACAATCATCCAGCAACTGAACGACTAGACTATGCAGAGGATAACCAAGAACCTTTTCAGAGTTGCAGAATGTTATGTGTTACTAAAAGAGAGGGATGTTTACTGAACTAAGCGAAGTCTTGAGATTCAGCAGCCTTGTGAATTTTTGGTGTATAAAATTACAAAGCTCCTTTTGTGGAAAGATGGTCACTGTCAGATTTGTGTCTTTTGTTTACAGATTATGGTATGACTGACTGTAACAACTTTTTGAGTTATTCAGCCTTTGAAATATTAACTTGAGATAATCTAATTCTATGTAGCTCAAATTAGTTAGATGTGTTAACTAGGATGTTTTTTTTTTAGGGGGGAGGGGCTCATTTCTTATTTAATTAAATTCCCCAAAGGGCACAAATGACAAAACTGATTGACCCATTTATTTTTCTAGAAGAAAATGACAGAGAATTATTCTTTAAAAAATATAAAAGAAGGTTTCAGGCACTTTATTTTCCCTAAGTATTTTAGTTTAATTTGATGCTTCACAGGTACATGACTTTCATATAAATGTATCTCAGAATTGTTTAAACCAATTTTCTTCATTATTTCTGCTCTTGTCCTATCAAGGAACTTCTTATTTCAAACAAGACCCCTACTGGGACTCAAAAAATCATTTAAAATGCCACCATGGTTCTGCATTATATAACTCTGCACTGCCTTACTTCTCTCAGGATGTAAGAAGAAATAATATTGTACTTGAAAACAACAACTACAATAGAAATGTTCTGCTTTTATATGCAACCCCTCCTATGCCATAGGAATTCAAGTTGGTTGATACAAAAATATAAATAATAACTGATATTAAATTAATAAATAAAGCCAGCTCAGATGAAGGCGATAGGCTGGTAGAGGACATCACTAGCTGACTGTGAAAGTGTTTGGTTCACGTTGGAAAACAAAGATTCCTTGGGAACTATGTCTCTTGGTGGACTTTGTGGTCACAGGCAAGCCTGCCCTTTTATTCTGTGTTCTGAAATGATGTGGGATTTTTTTTTTCTCCAAGGCTGTTATTTCAGTATTTTCCACAGGCAAGTAATTGAATATCCAGAAGCCTGGTACTGAAGAGCCAAGCTCAACATCCTCTCTTGGCTTCCATTCTATGGCTGTTTTTCTGCTGAATAAGGCCTGCTGAGAATGACTAGATTGTAGTTTATTATGTTGTCCTGATTATGAATCAGTGCAATTTACAAATGTTTTGCATTTGAAACCTAGAGTTGTTTTAGGCTCATTTGCTGACATATGTGAATTTGCTAGAAAGGGCCAGGATCAAATGACATCCACCATCTGTGGAGGGTATTATGTCTAGAGCTAAGAACTGGAAACATAAAAGGGGTTTGCAAAGTGAATTAAACCTACTTGAGTCCAAAACAAAAGCAAATACATGTTCTTTTAAAGTATGTTCAAAGTCATTCAATTTTGAATTATATGTACTCTTTGATTTAAAAGATTATTATAATGTAAACACTAATGTCAACTTTTAAACCATGAAGAATATTGAGAACAAACTTAGGCTTTCAGGATAGCTTTCTGTATGCGAGAAATTATTAGAAATTATGAAATAAATAAAAAATTCCAACATATCTTTTGTTCTCGAAGTAACTCCCCCTTTATATAGAGAGAGAGGGAATGTTAAGTCCAAGTTTGATATTTCTATCAAAACCTATCTTTAAACATAGTATCTCCTATCATACTCCTTTCTTATAAATATAAGTTATAGTTCATAACTTTCCCAAGGTTACATATCTTAGAACTAAAAAAAACTTGTCTCCTTTGTTTTAAAAGGGATTGGAAAGGGTGATGGAAGATGGAAGCAGAGGATAGGATGATTTGAAATTGCTTCTCATAGTGAACATATACCAGACACTACTATAGAACTTGGGTCTAAAACAATGAACAATCAATAAGACAAAGTCCTTAATGATATTCACATTCCAATGGGAAAAACAGAAAATAAACAGATAAATATATTTATCAGGTGGTAGCAAATAACACAAAAAACAAACCAAGGTAAAGAAATAGAAAATGATTTAGATTGCATACCAGATGATCAAGAAAGGACTTTCTACAGAGGTTGTATTTGACCAGGACTTGAAGTAGGGAACAGTTGAAACAAGTAAACTGAAAAGAACAGAATGCCCAGTACAAAGGCCTAGGGCTGGAGTGTGCTAAGTGTGTTTGAAGAGTAACAAAGGTGCCAGGGAGGTTATTACTGAGAATGCAAGGGAGAGACTAGCAAGAAAGCATATTATATGGGTAGCACTGGGCCTTTGGAAAACAGTAAGAACTCTGTGGGGTTACTTTTTTGGTATATAATGCAAAAAAAATGTGAAATAAAATTTACCACTTGAACAAATTTTAAGTGTGAAGTTCAGTAATTTTCAATATATGCACATTGCTGTGGAACAGATCTCCATAACTTTTTTATTTTGCAAAACTGAAACTCTATACTCACTTAACAACAGCTCCCCTATACCCCCTCTTCTAGGTCCTAGTAACCATCATTCCACCTTTGTCTTTATGAACTTGACTACTTTACATATATAGAAGTGGAATTATATAGTATGCATCTGTTTATGACTGGCTTAATGCACTTACAGCACATGAATATTGTAGCATGTGCCATGACTTCCTTCTTTTAAGATGAATGATATTCTAGTGTGTGTGTATATCACATTTTGTTTTGTTAAGGTATTTCTTTCATGTCTTTCTTATCTAACTACCAGCCATTACAAAATAGGCCTTAGAACAGGCATTACACACACACACACACACACACACACGCACACACACATACACATACACACACAACTACTGGGAATCTATGTTCTTTTGCAGTTTTTTCTAATTTATAACCATCTCTCTGAGTTACAGTACAAATTCTTCTCTACTCATAAAGGCTCAATATTCTAAGAGAGAAAAACTACTTTTTAGGGCAAAAGCAGTATCACTAGGAAGACCAATTAAAATGCAAATTAGCAACACAGAACAGAATATACATCATTTTATAAATAAAGTAATATACAAGGCAAACCTATAAGCAGCAAAGAACTGTGCTGATGTATTAAATACTATCATCGTTGATAGTGCCATAATGAAGATACCTGCGTTTATGGCTGACAAAATTTAAAAAAATAAATTTTAGAACAGAGGATTTAAAAGTTCAGTTGAATAAGATGATATTAAAGCATGTATTCAATTTTTGATGGGTAGGGTTGGGAAGAAGGGCATTCTAGGTAGAGGAACCGCCTCAGCAAAGGCCGGAGATTAAAGGCAGACATGCAGACTAAAATTCTAATGAAATATATTAAAGCATACATGATTTAAGTGTTGTGTAGGGAAATGGTGGAGAAAAATAGGGTTCATGCTGTCTGATATGTCAAGCTAGGATGTTTGTACCTGATTCAGTAGACAGGCAGTGGGAAGATGTAGAAAGATTTTGAGAAGATGAATAAAACAATCTGAACTTTCCTCTATGAAGAATGATCTTGTAACAGTGGCAGATTTCAGGGAGAAAATGCCTACAGACTATGAAATCAGGCAAATGGTTATTTCAGTAATCCTTAGAGCAGATAACAAATTGTAAAATGTGGCAAGTAGCAATGAGGATGAACAGTGAAGAAGGGACAGAAGGGAAATATATTTGAGAGGTATACTTAACCACATTGGGTGGTTGGGTAACTATGAGGAATTAGGGAAAGGAACGGTGCTAGAAGATTCTAGGGGCTGGAGAGCATAGCAGAGACACAGCATTAGGAGTTGGGAGGAATGAGAAAGGAGGAATAGCCAGTTGAGGAGAAAGTATCATGAATTTGATTTTCAGCTTGTGATGATAACTTGTGGGTCGACATGAGTCATAGAGGACAAGCAAAACGTATGGGAAATCATTATGGTAGACTGATAGGTACATGATTATAACTAGTATTGGATAAGGGTGGGGTTTGGGGATATACAGTAGTGGCTACAGAAAGTACAAAATAATAAAAATGTATTAAGCATCTACTAGTTATGAGGAACTAGGCAAATTCTATGCAATTAAAATATATATATATATATATATATATATATATATATATATGTCTTTCACAACAGTTCCATGAGGTAGTCACTGTTGGCTCGATTTTCTTGAAAAAGAAGCAGACATATTAAATAACTTACCAAACATACACAGCTGGTAGGTGCCAGAACCAGGGTTAGTAACCTGTTCCTCTGACTGCAGAGGTCATTTAGATTAGTGGCCAATCTCCTGCTTTTCTTTTAGCACTATTTTCTATCCTGGTCTCTTTTCGTAATAAGGCGGTTTTTGAAATTTAATATAATTAATAATAATATTTATTGATGCTGAGAAACAACGTGGGATATGCATAGCTCTAAATACCCAGAACTAATAAAATTACATTGATCTGTAGCACATTAAATTCACTATTTAAAGTAATTCTAGATACTTTTTCCAGTTTAGCAGTAGTTAGGTCTAGGGAGGCACAGGAGTCCTCTGTTCCCACTATTTCTAGAAGATGATGCTTGCACTGCTATGCTTCCAATTATATTATGAAGATTGTTTTTATTAGCATCCCAGGAAAGAGGCAGTATAACCGTTTTTCCCCTCCATTATTCCAACCAGAATAAATCTGGATTTAAAGAAAAACAAACCAACGACTACCCAAATACTTCATACCAGAATATGTTTTGTTTCTAGGCATAAAAATGATGGTTGCTAAGAGATCCAAAGAGGTGAAAGGCAAAACAAGACAAAGGAGATTGAAATAATATTTGTCTGGTGACTCAGAACAATAAGCGGTTGCTTTTGCTTTCTTCTTTCTCCTTTTTTTTAAACAAACTAGTGATATTTTCTAAACCTGTGAGTGATTATAAATGTCGCCATTGTGCTACTGACCTATTTAAGTCCTCTGGATATTTCTAACTGAATAGACACTCAAAACATTAAATTTTAAATACTTCCAGTATCAGTGAGAAGAAACTCTCTTGCTTTCTTTTTTTAAGATGGAAAACTGTCACTTGAGAAAAGTACTTTGGTGTTACTACTGGAAACCTCCCCATACTGATGTCTGATGAGGACAAATGATGAAGCTGTTAAAAATATAATTCTATTTGAGGACTGGTGCATGTTGGATGCGACAAATACTGAGTTGACCTGCAAGCATGTACAGCACCTAGTAACTACCGTTTAGTAAGATAATACACTTCCATTAGTACTTATTTTTGGGGAAAACTGTAAACAGCTCCTTTCGAATGCACACTATTGTTAAGGTCTCACATGAAAGCCTGATGGGGACCTCTAAGGGCTTTAACTCTTAGTCTGATGGCATCATTCAGCTTGAATTCTTTTTTTTTTAAGCTATTTACAATTAAGTGGGTAGATCAAATCATTACTTTTATCAGATTCAAAGCACTAGGAAATCAAACCCTTTGCCTAAGATATCACTAAGTCAAGCTTTTCTTCAAACCAAGAGAGGAGTTACCACCTTATGTTCTTGTTAGAGGTAGACATATGAGAAATATTTTTATGCCCTTTAAAACTAAAAGCAGCAATTAGGGTTTGCAGCTGAAATATTCTCTACTCAGCTTCTTATGCCGTATTCATCTTATACTATGGTTATTATGTAGCTGACCACAGTGGCAGATAGTTCTACAATTTTGTTTTTGAATGGAATTTCACATAAGCAAATTTAGGAAGAGAATTTTATCCACTGGTGACCAGATGATAAATGATTTTTCTTTGTTAATTGAAAGCAAAACAGATTGATTACTTACATAATTGTTTTGAAGATATCTTACACATTGGCAGAATTTAAGATTGGATAAGAATTAAGTTTCAAAAGCACCAAAAACTCCCAAGGAAATAAAATATTGTCATAAAAAAGCACTATGACATAAAGCTCTCCAAAGCATAGGAAAGAATAATGGCATATGTTGGTCCTTCAGGGGACATGCAGAATGGAAGAGACAAACAGTTGTTGACCATCAGGAAGTGAGCATAATGGTGAGTGCTTTCAGTGGGAATAGCTTGGAAGATAATAGAGTTCCTTTCCCTTCAAATCCCAGTTTGCACAGACATCTATGTACATACATGTAGAATTTTCCCATAATAATTCCCAATATTTAGAGAGCCTTGAGTACAATGTAAGTTCTCTGAGAGCCAGGACTATCTTATTCATCACTGGGTTTCTAGTTTCTAAGACATGTTCTAGCACATGGGCACATAACACATATTGGTGAATAAATACATGATTTTTAGAAAGATCTTAAGTCTTCCTCTTCTCTACGTACATCTTATTAGCAGACCTAATTAAAATTTGAACCATCTTGGGCTTCTGTCTTCATTGCAACAACCCATCTGGGCTCATCAATCTCATCCTCTTCACCAAACAACTTCGAGTCACATAGCATATGTTTAGTAATTTATCACCTTTACAAAAAAATAAAACTGTGCAAGGAGTCATTGCAGTGTACAAAATCTCATTAATATAACATAGCAAATCCAATCCTCCTACCCATCTTTTCAGCGCTGCAAAAGAACAAACGCATGCCCAAATTCAAGAAATGATAGTATTTATATGATGCAACTATAATAATGCATTATTTATTATGGGATGGCTTTGGAATAGCTCAGTTTACATATCCATTCAAATTGTTCAATATATTATGGGATCATTCAGAATAAGACTAAATTGTTCAGTGCTGAGTTTCCAAGTGTTAAAAAAAAATTGTGAGTGCCAAAATTAAGAGATTTTTAAAAAAATGTATTCACAGCAACAATAATTTTGCCACATCAAATACTTAAACATATATTGTTTTCATCAAGACTTGAGCTCTATGCATATCTGAAAAATATATTTATGAGCAAGAACCTGAAACGTTGAATGACAATATTTTTAATAGTTTACTTAAGAACTTCTGATAATGCAGTTATCATTTTTTCTGTCTAACAAGTTGAGTAGAATATCTCCATATGTTACTCAAGTGTGCATTCTGAACACCTTTAACAGAATGCAGTTCAGTCTGCCAGGAGCCATTTATACTGGCGATAGCATAAATGCAAGAGCAGAGCAGAGAGTGACCAAGGCCCAGCAATCAAGTACTGTCCATTTACCTTGACTGTCATATGTCTTACAGCTGTTGCCCTTGATGTGTGTCTGAGGGAGGTTCTGTTTAATAATATATTTCAATGTGAATGAATAATACTATCATATTCACTAAATATGTATTTGAAATGATCATTTATGTACTTATTAATTGAAACAAGCACATTTCTAGATACTGGGGCTATAGAAATGAATCATATAGGTAAATTTCCCACTCTTATGGAGACTACTTTGGAGAGATACAGATAAAAAAGTTAATATGTCAACTGATTAGTAGATGTGATCAAAAATAGAATAGAAGCCTACAGAGTGATATTGGTGTGGTAAGAAAAGGCCCCTCTGAGAAGGTGGTATTTGCCAGAGACCTGAATGATAAGTGAGAGTAATTCAGGCAGAGGAAGCCTCGAGTGCAAAGATGCAGCAGGGAGCCTGTATGGTGTGGAAACTTGACATAAAAGGAAGCAGTGTGGTGGCAGAGGTGAGAATGAGGGAGAGAATGGTGGAAATGAGTAAAAAAAAATAATATTTCAGGGAGCTATATCACATAAAGCCTCTTAGGCCATGATGAAATCTTTGGGTCACATTCTGAGTGAGATGGGAACTTTTGGAAGGTTTGAGTGGAGGCCTAAGTTGATCGATTTCACTTGCATTTTAAATGACCCACTCCAGATGCTACAGAGGGGATGGACAGCAGGTGGAACAGGGGATAGATTAGGTTAGAGGGTTGCTGTAGAAATAATGAGATAGTTAAAATTCCAAATGCATTTCAAAGACAGAGCTGAGGGGCTATATTGATGGTTTGCTTGTGGGAAGAAAGAAAAAAGTACAGAGGTAAGAATGACACCAAAACTTTTGGCCAGAACTGAGAATGTAGAAAGCAATGCCATTAATTAAAGTGGAAACTCATAGAGGGGAAAAGATTTGGGGATAAAAGTCAAAATTTAGTTGTGGACATGTCACATTCAACTACTTATTATAAATTTGAATGGAGATGATAAGTAGAAATTATATAACAATTTCAGAGTTCACTAAAGTGGTCACAACTGAAAATATAAACTTTGGGGTCATCAGCATGTAGACAGTGTTTAAAGCCATGATACCAAACTAACTCACCTAGGGAGGGAGAAGGAAATGCAGAAAGGAGTCCTGGAGCATTACCACATTTAGAGAATGAGAATAAAGAAGTTTCAAAGGAAGGAAAATTATGCTTTCCTTTCTCCTGTTAAAAGATACTGACTACTGGTCGACCAGTGTTTTCTTTTTTTCAAAAGGAGGTCCTTGAACTATCTACCTCGGAAACATCTGAGGTGCCCATTCGTTATGTGGATTCCTGGTTCCACCAGTCACTGACTCAATCAGAAACTCTGGGAAAGGCCCCAGGGCTTGTGTTTTCCCAAGTTTACCAGGTGAAATTTGAGCCCACTGAAGTTTGGAAATTAGTGGTTCCAAAATGTTTTATTCATAGCATGTCTAGAAAATGATACAACCTGCACAGCATATTGAGTAAATAGATAAAATGCTGATGCGGGTAGAAGGGATGGGCCTGGAGCCCTGGCTGCCCAGGCTCTCCTTAAAGTGTGAGGAGATCAGTATGTTGGTTGTACCTGTAATCAACCTGGAGTCAAATGAGGGTGCCGTGGACACAGTTTAGTCTGTCACACGTAAAATTAACTTTTTACAAATCTATTGTATTTATATGTGTCTTCCAATGCATATGGGGGTTACTGAAATCATGGGATCAGGGATTAACCAATATCTTATTTAAAATATCTGTTTCAGTCACAAAGGCAAATATAACAAATATATAAATAAGCATAAAATATATGTAACCTAACATCTAAAGGAAATTTCATAGTCTAAAAATTCATGGTACTAAATTTTAGGAAAAAAAATCTTTTAAGTATCTTTAGTTTTTATATCACTAATGAATTCTCTCTTGTTTTTTCTCACACCAGCATTTACAGACTGAAGGGCTTGTTTAACAGAGATTTTTATGTATGTAAGCCTAAGGTAATATTAAGGTAACATTTCTTAAAATCTGTTCAGTAAAATGTTAATGGTTCCATAGTCTGAGATACTGTAGGGCCTGCTATACTTCCATGGTGGTTAACAATTCACATCATGTTATCAAGGAAAGGATTTAAAAGTAAAAGAAACACAAAAACAAAACCCAAAGAAAACAAAAACAAGCACACACACACAAAAACACACAATTTGTTATTGCTTACTCCAATAGTGTATTTAATCAAAACAACTGTTTCCTTGGAAAAGTATTATTAACGTCTTAAAGGTCGATACTGTTTCTCAGAACCCAATATAAGACATTCTGGCCTAGAAAATTGTTGCAACATGACATGTCAACAACTGCAAGATAGTTTAATATAATCTTTATACCAGATAACTAACTAGAGGAAAGTGATAATGAATGAGGTGGTTAGAATTAAGAAACTCTCTGTAGCAGACAGATCTTGCCAGTAAAGAAAAATGTGATAGTGGGAAGGAAAAGATAGGGCAGGGGGAGAATAGAAATAGGGAAGATGAACTTGTGCCTAAATTCTGAGATATACAGTAAGAAAGATTTTGTTTAAAAAAAAAAAAAAGAAACTTTCTCACGTTAGGGATGTGTGTGTGTGTGTGTGTGTGTGTGTGTGTGTGTGTGTGTATCTGAAAAGTATTGTGAAAGATCATTCATTAAGCTGATACTAGTTACTGACATTGGAGATGAGTAACCAGTCAGAGGGCTCTTCCTGGAGGGCAATGTAGCAATGAGCTGTTGCTGCATAAAAAACCACCCTCCAACTCAGTGGCTTAAAGCAACAACCAAAAAAATTAGGTCATGATTCTGTGGGTATGGCACTTGGGCCAAGGTGCAGCTGAGTGATTGTACTGGTTGACTAGACTTGTCATGTGTTTCTGGTCAATGGTTGGTCTATTAGACAGCTCTTCTTAGTTTTCACCAACTGTATGCTGGGGCAGGGAAGGCTCATGGGCCACATATCTTCCATCACCCAAAAGACTAGCCTGCGTCTGGTCACGTTGGTCACAGGGTTTCAGCAGCAGCAGGAGAGGAAGGCCTCCTGAAGAACAAGCTATGAACTTGTACACATCATTGCCACCGATAGGTCAAAGAAAGCTCAAGGCCATCCCTGATGTAAAGAATGCAGCAGTAGACTCCACCTCTTGAGGGGGTAAGCTAAAAAGCAGTGTGTTCTTTTCCAAAATCTACCCGAGCAGGTGACAGGAAATGCACTGTGAAGACAGCTAGTAGAACAAGGAGGAAGACAGGAAACCAAGTGTTTGTGGAGGGAGTACAGATAGAAAGAAAGAAAAGAAAAGTAAAGTAATGTAGTAATATGAGGTCATATAGACTGGGAAGATTTGGTTATGGTGATCCTGTAGCTTTCTCTGAAATCCAACCTTTGTAGACTAAGCAGTGATGATTAATACTCTTGCCAGTTTTCTAAAGCTTTTTAAAAATTATATATCATTAAATCTTATCTCCCTAAACTATCTCTAGAATCATTCTAGACCAGGAACACCCCATGTTCAAATGGAGCATCTCTCACACTTGATAGTGGCAACTCCAGGGTCAGGGATAAAACTGACATTGATATGTCCCATAGATACAAATATCTTAGTTACAGACCTGGCATTTTACAAAATCTGTATATGTAGCTTTTGTTAATAGGCGGCAACATGTTCCAGGTGTTTTTAATTTAAAGTTAAAACATTATAGAGCTATAACTGCAGATACGTTCAACAAATCCTGGGAAATGGAGACAAATAAGTAGATGGTTGTGAATAAGCTTAAGATCTTATGTAATTTTCAGAGGGAGTTTATAGATACAGACTTGTTTTTTAAAACTATTCATTTTAATAAGTAACACATATATAAGAAGAATGAATTAATAAGTATATAATAAGAACTTTTAATTCTCTGAAATTATATCATGTTCTGAAAATTATATGATGGAAAATATCATTTTCCTTCCAGTTTCCTTGTTCACAATCTTCTCACTAGATGAACCACAATACTGATTTCTTGTGTATTCTTAAGGAACCAAATATACATCTTTTTTTGTTTTCATCTTCATCTTTCTTTGTTACCTAAGAGATGACATACTACACCTATTGTTCTACACTGTACTTTTCCCTAAGTCCCAAGTTAAATCAATCTATAACATCAAGCTGCCTCATTTTTTAAACTGCTGCATTTATCTCCAAGTACATGCCAAAAATTAATCAGTCCTTTTTCAAAAGACAGTCATACTCTCCAATATTTTGTATTTATAAGCTATGCTAAAATAAATGTTCTTTTAGATGTAGCTTTGTTAAACATGCCAGTAAATTTGTGGAGAAAAATCCCAGGGCAAGAATTGCTAGTGTAAAGAAAGATGTATGCATTTGTCATTTTGACAAATAGTGTCCAATTACTATTGATTGAGAACTCTTGCTATGCACAATTTAAAGATTATTTTGTTATAATTAAATTTACAAAATGCTTTCCTTTATGATTTTGAGCACTGTCTCCTATTCAACTCAATATTATAAATTTCTCATTTCTTTCTGAACTTTGTAATGTTTTATTTTATTCATTTTTATATTATATATTATTTGATTTATGGTTACTTTTAAAATTATTTCATCTACCTGGCATTTATCTTGTGTAAAGTGGAGACTCAATTTATTTTTTCATGTGTGCTCAGGTGTTCCAATCCATTTATTGACTAACATATATTTTTATTGGTAATTAGAAGTAGTATCTTTATTATCCTGACTAATTTTTGATGTTGTTTTCTTTCTTATTCTTATTTATTGATGCCTCTTCTATTTATATTAGATATCAAACACTAGTTTTCCACAGGAGTAAATAAGTAGAGGAAAAATGTGTAATAGTTTGGCTAGGTCAATGAGGAATGATCTAGGTATGTACTTGCCACTGAAAGGAAAAGACAGCATGAAGGAAGGCAGTATCTAAGAAAAGTTAGACAAAGAAGGATATATACATATCACATCATACCATAGATATCTACACATACATACACATACAGTGAAGAGAGAAAAATGAAAGAAATCTTGAAACCGTAACCTTTATGGGAAGGGAAATATAGCGAGGATTTAGGAATAACACAAAACCCCTAAGCTCCCATAAGGATGGAAGATTAGGATAAGATTTATCCTTAGTATTGTGGGATGCAGTAGTAGGCACAACAAATAGTACCTCCCTCTCCTACTCAAATTATTAAGCAAAGTTTCTCCCTCCTTACTGATAGAGGCAAGATTAGAAGTCTTGGCTGTGGGACTGTTAACAAAGAGGGCTTGCTAATCCTGAACTCCAGAATTATTTGTATTTAACCACTTCATCAAGGCAGTACAAGACTGCAGATGCTTTCCTCAAGAAGAGCTGGTTCTCCCTGGAGTGCAGCAAAACTGCCGCTCACTGCAGGCATCTTGTTCCCTAGAGAAACAGGGATAGGGCAGAACAGAGCTGGTCCAGATGTTTCCAAATAGGAACAGAGCTCCGGATAACTCAAGCAGAAGCAGAGTGAATAAAGGGGCAGTGAAAGGTAAGAAGTGTGTCAACTCTTCTCCTCTAGGAAATCAGAAGGAGAAAAGGTGTTCCCTCCAACATTAAACTTCTAGACCTAATGAATGGTAACAGAAATGATCCCTGAAATGGAACAAGAAGGTATCCATTCCAGGCATGCTAGCCAATTAAATGCCTGTTCCTATGGGTAAAGGAATAAAGGGTAATCAGGTGGATGCTATTAGAAATTGTATAATGAGCTTAGTAAGTGCTTTTCTCTTATTAAAATGACAAAGGGTTTACTAGGAATTTTTAGGAATAAATAGGTAAAAACACAAAATCCCTCGTTTACTGTCAGTGGTCACAAAGAGGAAGAGTAGTCATAATCATCATTGTTATACAATTATATCTCAAAAGAAATCTATAATGATTATGTTCATAACAGTTTGGAGATGAAAAGTTTGCCCTGATTGCTTACGGCCAGGTACCCCACCACACACATATATGAGTGTGTTTCTGTACACACACAGGCACACATATATGGGCACATACACACAAACAATGGATTTATTAAAAGTAATGGCAAAAACCACACTTACTTTTGCACAAGCCTAATAACTAAGGGAAAAGAATGCCCTGCACTCTAGTCAGTCACTAAATAATGTGAGCAGACACACAGGAGCCTTAGATGGACTATTCCTTTCCTCATGCATTTACACTTTTCCTTAGTGTTTGAGCTCTGCTTTTTAACTTCAAAACATTTTCTTCTTCATTTAAGGAGAGGCATTACAGAAGTATGATCTTTGAAAAGGTTGTGACCTCACTAACCTAATTCAGTACACCCACAAGGTGATGAGTAACTGTTATCCATAAGAGTGCAAAGACGTGGAAATTCTGAATGCTTCCTAAGCTTCAGATATGAAACTGATGGCTTGCAATAGTATTTGAATGGCTGATTCCAGAAGGTAAAGGAGAAGAATGATTTTCAAATAATGACATAAGATGTAACAGAGAATTCTCATTTAATTACTCTCATTTGTGTCATCTATTAATTTCATTAAAATATTTAATAATGCTGAACTGAAGATCAGTTGGATTCACTACAATCTTGATAAATACATTACTTCATTTTATTCTAAACTTTGGAATTCATGTCTTCATTACTTTAAAGTATAAAATTTGTAAAAGTCATAGAAAGAGGGTAATTCATAGCTGTATCGCCACATTACATTTGTATTACCATATCATAAATCAATAGATTTGTACTGTGTAAATTGTAAGGCAAATATGTTTTCTGAATGCCTGCTTTAAATATATTTGTGTCCATGGTATTGGAAATATTAGGTAGAATATGTGAGTTCTTAGTTTATTGCTCATTTCTCTAAATCAATACTTCTAAAAGTACAATCCCCAAATTGGCAGTGTTGGCATTACATGGACATTGGTTAAAAGCGCAAATTCAAGCTGTCCCCCAGACTTGCTGAAATTCTGGGGGTTAAGACCTGGAAATATATGTTATAACAAGTCCTCCAGGAGAGACTGATGCAGATTAAAGTGTGAGAACCACAGTCCTATGTGAGTCCATGCTGTTCGTTTCAAAATTCTCTCTCTGAAATTGGGTCACAAAAACTCAGATAATGCATCTTAGAGATTCATAAGGACATGGCAGTGGAAAATTACAGTGTCACATTGAATGTCTCTTTAGGTAAATAAATATGTTGGCAGAAATTGTGCCTTTTTCTTCATCTGAAAAAGATAGGCTTAGGATTAAAGTGTGTTGGTATAATACGGAATGAAAAGATGCCTACACAATGTACAGCTTTGGAAGAAGACTCTAATTTCTACTTTATAAGAACACAGTGGTATCTGCTGGCACCTAATGAAATACAATTTGTAAATATTGATCCTTTAATAAAGGTAAGTCTCTTTCCCCAAAGATGAATTGGTTCCCCAGTATTTTTTGGATAAATATTTGCAGGACTATCTTGTCTGGGGCCCTTAGGGAAGTGGTAGAAACAAGGATGGTATATCATCAAAAAGCAGCTTTAAAAAGTGAAGAAACAACACATGCTGGCGAGGTTGCAGAGAAGTAAGAATGCTTTTACACTGTTGGTGGGATTGTAAATTAGGGCAATTCCTCAAAGATCTAGAACCAGAAATACCATTTGACCCAGCAATCCAATTACTGGGTATATAGCCAAAGAAATACAAATAATTCTATTGTAAAAATGCATGTGTGTATATTCACTGCAGCACTATTCACAATAGCAAAGACATGGAATCAACCCAAATACCCATCAATGATAGACTAGATAAAGAAAATGTGGCACATATACACCATGGAATACTGTGCAGCCATAAAAATGAAAGAGATCATGTCCTTTGCAGGGACATGGATGAAGCTGAAAGCTATTATCCTCACCAAATTAATGCAGGAACATAAAACCAAACATGGCATGTTTTCATGTACAAGTAGGAGCTGAACAATGAGAACACATGGACACAGGGAGGGGAAAACACACACTGAGGCCTGTTGGGGAGCAGGGTTTGGGGAGGGAGAGCATTAGGAAAAAGAGCTAATGTATGCTGGGCTTCATATCTAGGTGATGGGTTGACAGGTGCAGCAATCCACTATGGCACACGTTTACCTATGTAACAAACCTGCACATTCTGCACATGTGCCCCAGAACTTAAAAGTTAAAATAAAAAATATATAC
Organism: Cacajao melanocephalus; assembly: GCA_963573385.1. Lineage (NCBI taxonomy): Eukaryota > Metazoa > Chordata > Mammalia > Primates > Pitheciidae > Cacajao > Cacajao melanocephalus. The sequence continues at coordinate 4,438 of CAUYLG010011114.1, read as the reverse complement.
ACATATAATAAGGGTATCTATTACATTAGCTTTCTTCATTGAATAAACCTGTGATTAATTCATCAAAAAAAGCAGCTTTAAGCTCAGCCCAAAGCATCTGTTCTTGAAATAACCACCAGTTACTTCTCTTGGTATAGAAGGACAATATAGCATCAAGGTTGACATGTCATGTCCACAAAGATTCTGCTAACTGATAGTGCTTCTTGGGACTTGTCTTAGCCTCCTTTGTAAAACTAATATAATCTATTAAAGATATGAATAATACACCACAAATATTACTCCAAATTATTAAGTGCATTTGCATAGAAAACATCACTGTTTCTTGTGTCTATTTATGAGACAAGCTCAAACAAGTGTTTTCTCTCTCCAAATGATTTAGTCATATGTATTTTCTTCCAGTGCTTTTCTTTTTTCACTTAAATTTGTAATACACCTGACATTTGTATTGCTATGAGTATGAATTAGGAGTTCAACTTTTCTTCTAAAGAACTCCCCATCCCAAGATCATATAAAGTAAGAAAACTTGTTGGCTGTCAAGGGAGAACTTGTAAATACAAAGACTATTTGAAGATTTTAGAAAAATTCTGTCATCTAATCTTATTTCCTGTAATCTGCTTAATAGCATTTTGTCATTGTGCATTGCGTATTTTTCAGGGGACTGACTCAAAACTTACTGGTTAGTATAAGATAGATACTATGAGATAGAACAAATAGTTGACTCATTTTGAGTTTTATTTTAAGGTAACTAGTTTCTTCTCACATTTTAAACTTTTTAAAGTTCTCAACTTTTTAAAAGTTGTGCTGACTTTTTTCTGCTGATGAGATCCCAGTAACCTATTTGTTTCAAAGATAGCTATACTTCTTTTGAATAAATGCAGCTCAAAACATAAAAAACTTTGTTCCCCGGGTCCCTCTCTATTGCTCTTTGCTGTAAGTTGATATAATTTATAGTCCAGTTGCTAAGACCAATTGATTATTTTCTTGAGAAACTGAACCCTGTCTTTCTCTGAGGCAAAGTTCTGAGGCACAGAAGCTCTTCGACAAGAAGTTCTGAGGCAAAGACACATGCATCTTCATGCCTTCGTGGACTTACACATTCCATTTAGCTTTGAGCCGATTTTCCTTATCAGAGTTGGGCATTCCTCAGAGTGCTCTTCTGTAATCAGAGTGGTATGTTGGCTACACTGCAGAGGCTCTGGCCTTGTGGACTCCAAATAGAATTGCCCAACAGAGACTCAGTTCTAATTCTTACTGTGCCATTCATCAGCTTTCAATTCTTGCTAAAGCCCCTTAATCTTCCAGTATTTCAAGTTTTGCTGCAGCAAGAGATAATAATGCTGATGTGTTCTACCGGGAGGGTATTAGGATTAACTAATTAATGGTCACAAAGAGCCTTTTAAAGAGAATCTGCCAAATGTCTTTCCTGGTATAAAGTAAAACCATTTTGCCTGTCTTTTTATCTGCCTTTTCTTGTCAAACTGTCTTCTATCATCTGCTTTGAGAGTGCTTAGGCCATTTACTTTTCAATTCAGTTCCTTCTAAAAGACTTTAAAGTACAAGCAAAACTACTTTAGTCCCAATTATAAATAGGACTCGACTTTTATAGCTCAATGCCTAGAGGACCTGAGTCATACAGTGCTTCTGATTCACCTTCACTCTAGTGTTTAAAATGTTTAACATAAAATCCATATATATGGCATAAGGAAATTTTAAAGGGTCAGATTCAAATGACCAGAAGCTTCAGTTAAATAAAAAAATGTTTTCCTGACAATTCAGTTTCCATTAAGTCAAATAGATTTGATTTTAAGAATGTGCACACAAATTCAAGGATGTGTCATAGTCTGCTCAATCTTCCGTAGAGGTGTACCTGTAGGCTAGATGATCACGTAAAACCACAGAACTATGAAAAATGAAAGAAGGTTCTGTTTGTGATACAGTTTATAGCTGATCACTAATCACTAAATCAGAGGATCAGGCTTGTATCAAAACCAGACTAACTGCGATATATGGTCACCATGTCCATATATTTACTGAATGCTAATCATTGGCAATCAGTCCGATGATATTGATACTAATTCAGGCAAGATTTCAGGTTTCTCTGTTATTGAAAAAAAGGAAACATAAAAAGATTTTCTGTCTAAGTTAATTTAGTTAGAATGTTCTGTTTACTAACCATTCTGGCCACATTGAGTCTTCATGATTCAGAGAGACATAGGGCAGTAATTAAATATTGCAATCATCTGTTTTCAAGGCATCAATTTCAGGCCTTCTGTTTTGTAATGATCCTTTCTTATGCAAGCCAATTTCAAAATCCTGCCCTCCAGGGACATGTGGTGGAAGGGAGTCTGGGCTGGTAGAGCACCTTTCAGAGTCTCAGAATGTTTGTGACCTTGACATGGACTGCATTATCTTACCAAAGAATCACCCACTGCAGAAGGACGTGTAGTAGTACGAGCTTCCACCGAGTACTGCTTCCCTTCTGGGACGCTATGACTAACAAATCACAGCTCTGAGCTCAAGGGCAAAGAAATAGCTGTATCTCTGATTTTAATGTGAATAAAAATCACTAGTTGGTCTAAAATAAGTATTCCTGGGCCCCACTCTCAGAGATGCTGATGTAGTTAGCTTGTCAAGGGGCTATCCTACATTGCTGAAAACATCCTTGGTTATTCTGAAGCACGTGGCTGTGGACCTCTCTTCTCAGAATTTTTTTTTCCAAATTGTAAACACAAAAGTTTGAACCATAACATATTCATGGCTCATAAATATGGTTATACCTGTATTTACACTGAAATAATTTGGACAATGATGACTGCAACTTGATAGGCTAAGTAAATCTAATAATTTTCTATAAAATAAGAAAGAGCAAGTAGAACCTACATTTTCATGAAGAATTTTTTAAGTTAAATCATTTAAAACTAGAAACTTAAGAAGCTTGTCCCCCAAAACTGCACTTCTTAAAATGCCTCAGGTTATTCTGAAAAAAAAGTGGTTGATGGGCCTCAGACACACTGAGAAACACTATTGCTAAAAGTTAAAGTCAATATTAATTGACATTCACAAACCTTTATATTTCATAACAATGACTGTGTAGATTTATAAAAGGAATCCTAAACATTTAGATAAGCATACCATAATTACAACTTATATCTTGGAATGTTTTAGAATTTAATGGGAAAAATGGACCAAATGTAAAAAACAAGTATAATTATGAAAATGACATTTTATTTTCCTGATTATTTTAAAAGTGTTTGATATACACAATGGGATATTACTCAGCCTTAAAAATAAATGAACTCCTGTCATTTTCAACAACATGAGTGAACCTAGAGAACACTGCTAAGTAAAATAAGCTAGAAATAAAATGACAACTACTGCATGAGCTCACTTATATATGAAATCTACAAAAGTCAAACTTACAGAAGCAAAGAGTAGAATGGAAAGAGACAGTCATGGAGAGTTATTGGTCACTGGTACATAAATCAGTTTGGCAAAATGAATGAGTTCTGCAGATTAAATATACAGCATAATGACTAGTTACCATAGTAATAATACCGTTCTGTACACCTGAAATTTTTAAAGCAGATCTTAAATGTTCTCGACACATATTCATAGAAATTATAACTATATGAGGTGATGGATGTGTTAATTAGGTTGAGTTAGGTAAACATTTCACAGTGTATATGTACATGAAAACATCACGTTGTACACTTTAAATATAAGCATTTTTTTCAATTGTACCTCGTAAAAGCTGGAGAATAAAGAGGAAGTGTTTGAAAACCATATATGTTTCTGCACGTATTCAATCTTCCCCATTAGATTGTAAAATATTTCAAAATATGTTGCTATTATATTGGCTAATAGTAATAGCTGGGTATGCTAAGTGGGATACATATGAAGTCATTTAGTAGGAGTTTATTTGTTTTTATTAATTAATTCCACAACAATTGATTTGACTTCTATGAAATGGGACATATTATGCAAGATGCTTATAATGATGATGAACAAAGTAGACCACAATATAGTTCTAGCTTGAAACCTCAGTATCGACTTTTACAAGACAACTTATTAAGAGTTATAAATTAATCAAATTAGATGTGTTAATATTGATTGGAAAGAAGCATACTACAACTTAATTCCTCATTTATGGGTTCATATTTTTTTTTGAAAGAAAAAGAGAGAAAAGAAGAAAGAAAGAGTAAAAGAAAGAAAGAAAAAGACTGTAAGAGAGAAAAAGGAAGAGAAAGAGGGAGAGAGAACGGGATTCTTCTTCTATTGCCCAGGCTAGAATGCAGTCTAAAAATGGGTATTAAAAACCTCTTTTATGCCAATAATTGTGCTTAACAATGGAGACAGGAAGGAATAAGAGATGAAAATAACAAACAAGCAGCCAACCAGTATTTTATTTAAACCTGTGAAATGCTATGCAATTGCTGAG